>JAEPRC010000365.1:0-42804 GCA_016758945.1 Mucor plumbeus
TTTATGGACTTCTTTATTAACAAGTTCATTGATTATCTCTTTCTATATAATTGATGATGTTGTACAAGATGTCAAATTTATTTACACGAGATTGACATTTAAATTGTGATTCAAATATATAAATTTTACTATAGTAACAATTGCTGTTCTATGACAGTGTGAACGAGAGCATTCTTGATCACAATGTTGTATTCCACCAAGTATCATACTTTATCGCCTTCTATAACCAATCAATAGATTATACAATCCATTGATTACTGTTTAGAATATGAAAGAACAAGTCTAGAATCGGATATAAGAAACACCTAGTTTATTATTTCTCAATCAATTAACCGAAAGGCTCGGACCATTCAAATCATGACACCATATTCTTCTTTAACCTTAGCGGCTAATTACTCAAGTGGCTGTCAAGATATATCAAATCACAATCCAGGCACAACAAGCGCAGCATTGAAACAAGGCAATTCACAAGCTCTACAATCATGGCTTAATTATGATTGGTTAGCATCAATCCATAAATTACTCTCAAACAGATCTAATAGTTCAATACCGCTCTTAATTGTATCCACAAACTCAACACTAAATCATTATAAAAGGCAATAATTTTATATTTAAATAAACCTTATCTTGTTTTTATTGTACAGTTGAAGAACTGACTAATTACACATTCTTTTTATTGAACTCTTTTTTAAGTATATTATCGCAAATCCGATCCTATACAACACACAATGTAATCGATTACACAAATGACATATATACCAAGAAGAATTTTATCCAATGCACTAAACAACAATAACAAAGATATTAATTTTGGTTAACACTACTCCCTTGTGCCACAGTTGCACTACCAATAAATAAGATTCAAAGCACACATAGAATTCACTTCTTAAAATCAAGATTACCTAAATAGATATGACTATAGCCAATAACTCAAAAAAGGCCCACATTGTCACACTTAACACACAGCCTTTTATGGTCGATGCTTTGTATGATTTATCCCTTAAACATAATATCAATAACAAGAGGTCAAAATTAGAAGATTACAGTCAAACCTCGATATAAGATCCCTCAATATAACGGAAACCTCGATAATATAAAGGAGGTTTCTGTATCCACCGAAGACTGGTGAACAAATTTTACAGCTTAAAATCCCGTATTTCGAATTTATATTCAAGGGAACTTTTTCTTTCCACATGTCCCTTATTTTATTATATTATGGGCCCCAAATTTAAAAAAGAACAGTTTTAGGTACAAATTTTTTTTACTAGATGTAAATACTGAAGATGTTTTCTAATCTTTTGAGAAAAACCCATTTAATGTAATTTGATTGCATATGCATTGTATTACGGGTTTTTTTTTATATCGTAGGTAGAAATCTACCATACCTTTAAGTATTTTGAAATCTTCATTATTTGTAGCAACAAAGTTTGAAGTAACATAACCTAAATTGACTAGAACTTTTCCTCATTTACAGGAATAATACCGTTTGTTTCTTCCATATCATCAATTTCATTATTACCATCATGGATTAAGGATGTGGTGTGACTATCTAAAATGCCTTCATTCCTTTCTTAAATTGAAGTTGATCTATTATGTTTTAAATTTGATTTAAGGGAGGCCCTCGATATAAAGGACTTTTTAAAAGAAACCACGGGCACCCTTAAATTGAGGTTTAACTGTAGTACGATCAAGTTGCGTAAATCTATATAGAAAATACAATTTAATGATATGTCAAAAGTGGATCGATTTAACTTTACATTGATTAACTTTCAGTCAATATCTGAGATACTCTCATATGAGTGCATTGATGACCTTATGAGCCTATTGACCATCTCATTTTAGCACTTCCATGTGCTCTGAGAACATACAAGAGGTCAGAGTTTGTATGTTAAAATACTTTTTACAACGTTTCCCTAATGACTGTACCAAAAAGAACCTTTAAAAAGTAGATTCTACTGCATATTGAGCTTGAATTACTGGAATTAAAATATTAAACTCAGTTTTATGCGGATTGTATCTTAAAATACCAAGAAAATTGCCACAAAACCTACTTTTCAGTTGATAACTCTTGCAATTTTGAAGTAATCTCAAAGAGTAATATTTTAAAACAGATATATAAAGAAGACAAATAAATCTAACAAAAATCCCAATTAAGCTCATACACTGTTTATAAATTTATTTCCATTAAAGACGTACGAAAACGCAACTTCAATGGACTGTAACTCGAGATAGCAACCGTTCAAGCATATAGTTTATAAGCCAAAAATGGTTCTTTCATTTAGTTTTATCATATTTTATGATAAAACCTATTTCAAAAAACATGAATTTTTTCCTTGTATACCCTCGTCGAAAATTGGACTTTTTCGAAGAAAGTTAATAACTCTATGAAAAATAGCGCTAGAGTGCCAAATAATAACTCAAATAATAGGTATTTTTTTGCATTATTTGTCTGTAATAATAAATTTAAAATTTAACTATAAAAGTATTTCTAAAATCACTAAAAACTAATTTTTATGTTTTTGCTTTTTTTACAAAATTTTTGGTGATGAACGTTTTTAATAAATATACCATTAGATACAAAATTAAATTTTATGTTGAGGTTATTTAATAAAGTTAGCCAGGTTAATATACATGTTTGCTGTCAATTTTGCATTTTAAAAATTTAGAATCATTTTTATCCAATTTTTGCATCATCAGAAAATTTTGGATTTCAACTGCCGCCATACCTGAGATATATGAAAGTTTAAAGAAAATTTGCCGAAGTTATTATTTTTTTGCAATGCAATGGTATGTAGGGGATGTTTAAATTAGAAAATATAGTACTGTAGTTGCAAATGGAACAACTCATTATTGTAAATTGAGGCAGGGTAGTAGTAAAATAGTTTTGTTCAATTCAGATACTTTAATTGATTTACAAAAGCTTCTTGTATATTTATGAGGAATAAGGAATTACATTATTTATTAAATTCAAGGAGAACAAATTCTTTAAACATCTTGTTATTGTGGTTTTTATCATTTTAATCATGATGCAATATGTTGCATGGCAACGGTGAATTTCATTAAATTCACACAATAACATTTTTTACCTCTCTCAAATATTAGTAAACTAAATACAAATACAGTAGGTGGATAAATGGTCCGGATGTTTTTCAGATTTTGACATTTTTGTGAATACAGCAAGAACCAGTAACGCAATCAACGTGAAACAAAAACCATTAAAAAGATAAAACTATGTTTATAAATATTGCAAATTCATAAAACAACTGATTTGCTGGAATTAAAACAAACAGTAATCAAAACGCTGTATGCATCCGGACCATTTTTCAGAGTCAAACGAAAAAATTCAAACTTACTAAAATCTACATGATTATACACCACATTGTATTAATAATCAATAAAAATAAGAAAAGAACTGACCTATTTTACTTTTATTATTTATTTTTCCGTTCTTTCATTATGCTTTCTTCATTTTTACTTATTGCCTCATATGGCGCGCATTTTGTCCAATGATAAAAGTACTATTCGGGAATATAAATACAAGTTTTTTCCGAACATTGTGCCATCTTTATCTGGTCGACATACTTTAATTAGTGCAACATCTTGGATTACATTCCCGAAAAAGCTGTACTTGGTAAACTAAAAACAAGCAAAAATGTAGAAACCTATCTAAATGGTCTTGAAACTGAAATAAGCTATTTTAAATGTCTTAAATTGCTCAAATCAATGGGATTCAAGGCCGGAAAAAAAAATCTCTGATTACAGCCACACACAGATCAAAAAGGCTAAACTAGGCCAATGCTCATAAAAGTTGGATAATAAATAATTTGCGACGCATGGTTTCCTCCTATAAAACAAAAATAAACATTTGGGGGTCTAATGACATCAAATAGTGTTGGAAAAATCAGATAACAAGCTTCAATTCTATTATTTGGAACTTACTGTCAAGCATGGTGATAGTTTAATGGTGTGTCGCTGCGTCACTTGCAATGGCCATAAAGATGCCTGTCAAATTTCTGATGGTATCGCGAAGAAGAGAATTTACGTTTATAACCTTAAAACCACTATGAAGAATGCCTTAAATTGGTATAATTTTGACTCTAAAAACATCTATTTTAAGAAATATAAGGACTCCAAATATGCTATAAAGCTCACAAAACTAATGGTTTAAAGATAAAAAATCTAACGCTAAGTAAACTTACAACTAGCCATCTCAATATCCAGATTTGAGTCCGATTAAACACATATGGCATTCCCTTAAACTAAAGTTAAACTCATCATATGCAACTAAAGCTAAAAGAATTCAAAAATTATGGCAAAGGATTGAAGAGCAATGGGCCACTTTTACTAAGAAAAATTGTCAGGAGTATATAAATTGTATTTTAGTTAAAATCAATGCTGCTATCAAAGCTAAAAGTCATAATATAGAGTACTAATTTTATTTTTCATGTACCCTGAAAAATGGTCCGGATGGATACAGCGTTTTTGATCACATATTATTTTAACTCCAGTAATTCAATCATTTTATGAATTTGCAATCTTTACAAACATAGTTTTATTTTTTTAATGGTTTTTGTTTCACGTTGATTGCGTTATTCGTTCTTGCTGTATTTACAAAAATGTCGAATTCTGAAAAACATTCGGACCATTTATCCAACTACTGTATACTACTACAATCCAAAGGAAAATTAACATTTTCTCAAAATGTTAATGTGTAATATGTATTTTAATGAAACATACTTTATTATGCCTTTGTATAAACGGAATTGCTTCCATATGTATAACAGCGACAAACACTTTACAACAATTACATGTTACGCGAATTAATTTTAATAATCAGGCTATATTTAATAGGTAAAATTGCATGGAAAACAAAGGCGATAATGGTAATGTTATAATTGTAATTAACAAATTATATTCATTCTGTAAGTACAATATGTCAAAGGGACAAAAAAAGGGACAATGGTGTAAGGTAAGCTTTAGTTGAGTGAGATGTCTTCTACGTGCATAATAGACAATTTATTTTTTGGCTTGGTGATATGAAGTTGTATTTAGATATATACAGTCAAACCTCGACATAAGACGTAAGGTCCCTCAATTTAACGGAAACCTCGATATAAAGGAGGTTTTAGTATCATGGATTAAGGATATGTGGTGTGATTATCTAAGATGCCTTTATTCCTTCTTTCTTAAAATTGAAGTTGATCTGTGTTTTAAATTTGATCTAAGGGAGGTCCTCGACGATATAAGGGACTTTTTAAAAGAAACCACCAGTGCCCTTAAATTGAGGTTTGACTGTACTCCATTCAAGCCTAATGGTAATATAGATTCTCTAAATTACTATAAATACCCTCATGCTTTTTCAATTATGTTTAAACTTCAGAAACATTTTGTAATAAAAATTTAGCTGCTTATAATTGTATTCCTACTGCTTTTATTTTGATATATTTTTCATTTTAATAAATAACTTTGTTATTTACTGCAGTGTTTACTGGGTTGATGAAGAAGGCTGGTGTTTTTATTTGTAAATGAAATTTTTATCAGTAAATAAATAAGACTAAATAGCCATATAATAAGATATGAGGCAAGTTTTTTTTTTATAAATAAAGCATAAAATGTTAAACTCATTACTAAAATTGACAATAATAACCCTACTGTATCTCCCCGAATTTCAGTTCAAATAGCTTCCAAACTTTAAATGAGGGTAGATACACATCTCGGTCACAATCGTTTCAAAGAAAAATTGTATTGCCTATTCTGCACTGCGCATTTTTATTGTAAACAATTAAAAACATAAACATTATTATTATGAACACTGAATTATTTACTTCAGCTCTCATTCTACATGAGCATTCAATTATTTATTCCAGCTCCTATTCTACTTGAACATTGATATAGATAGGTACTACATGCATCTCAAATATCAGCGTCAGTGAGTCACTGCATTTTGTAAGTTTGGACAACAAGATAGTTTATATATGCTAGTTTTTACTACCTCTATTAGGATCAGTAAGATTATTAGTTCTCACTAAATAAAACCCCAAATGAGCTCCCATTGCAATAATAGGTATGTCTAGTGTTGGTTCACAGGTCGCTGTTGTTACTTTAGCCTTCACGAGCTGCTGTAAAAAGGGGGAAATCAAAACGCGCACTTTTTTCAGCTATTTTGTATTAGAAGTGTTTCAGATGTTTTTTGAAAATTTTTATAGAATACAATAATACTGCAAAATTGAATTTTGAAATTTAGCTTAATGTGCAGTATATATACAAATAACGTATCGTAATTTCATTAGCTAACAGCTGTTTTTGTAAGGTTTTAGTACAGGTTTCCAAAAAAAAAAAAAAACTGACTAGAAAATTGATGATGAATATTAACTATGATAGGCTGAAAGTTTCAAAATATGTACTGCAGCTGTAGCCTTATCCAGAATTAGTATTTCAACATTCCATTAACTAGTTGGTTAATTAGAGATCGCATGATCACTTGAAATAGAGAGGTTTATAGCATAGCATAAAATTTTAAATTAGAAAAGGCAAAAAAAAAAAAAATTAGCATACATGGCAGTAACAGTGTAACAACCACTAAAACTATGAAAAAAATGTCTTCCTTATGTATAATTAAAGCTGTAGTGCGATGTATTTACATCTATTTTTAAAAAAAAACCTTAATTTCAGGGACCAATCTCAACTTTAGTATCCTGTTTGCTCATCTTTAAAATAAAAGATACCAGGAAACAGAACCACGAGGCTTTCTCTGTCACGCCATTGAATTCTTTGAAAACTTCAGCTAATTTTTATGCATTTCCTAAAACTTGACAAATAGAGCTAGCATGAGTAGCTTACTGCTGGACTGGTTCGTGTGTTTGTCTTGTTTTGCTAGAAGGCAGTTCTGACTATATAATGGCCCCGTTAGACAGTTGGCATATTCCAATGTACACATAACCTTGTTACATAACTTGCCTTCCCTTCTACAAAAGTTTTATTTGTATGTTTGGTTGGATCAAAATGGAGTATTAGGAATAAATGACCAAGTGTGATGCCTCAAAATAAAGAAAGAAACCCGTTATATCTTTCTTTTCTCCTCTTCATCGAGTTTTTTTTTTTTTTTTTTTTTTTTTTTTTTTGGAATCAGATATACTCTCATCTTCCCGTGGTCGATCCTGTTAGCATTAAATAATGAACTGTAATAATTGAGAAATGTGGTATTTATTACACATGTTTATTAATAAAAATTCAGCAATGTGAACAATAGAGATATGTACGATTATAGAATTAGTAGAGAAATTAATTTTGTAACGATTTTATAAAAATTTATTGAAATTTACTGAGGAAAAAGTATTATTTTATAGTACATATAGAGTGGATATTGAATTATATTTAAGGAAAATGAGAGTAGTATATAATTATGGATATTTAAATAGTAAGTCAGCTTAGCACATCGCTCATCACCAAGAAATAATAGAAAAATGTTGAGCATTGTATGGATGCCTCAGGCATATACATTCTACATTAAGATAAAACTATTATAAATGGCTGATGATACATTTGAAAACCATTTAGTTGAAGGCTTGCTTTTGGTCAACTGCAGCAGGAACGTACTTGGGCTTGGATAATTCAAGAATCAAACGGTCATTAGCGAACTTTCTCTTGTTATATTTGGGGATAATACAGACTAAACCAAAGATACCACAACAGAAAAACCAGAGACAATCAGATGCACCACATTCGTTTTCTTCAATTTCGGCTTCAAGTTGCTTGATTAATGCTTCATCTCTGTATACGGTAGACATTTGTAAAATTTTGTTTTTGATAATTAATTAATTAGAAAAGAGAGGAGTGTTATTGTAAATGCTGGATTTGATTTGTAATAAATGTAGCTTTATTTATACTTTTCTTCTAATTATATATAGTTTAAAGTTTGTATAGTTGTTGTCACGAACAATTGCAGGTGGTTGAGTCTTACATCTTGAATCACCATGTATGATAGCTTCTGTAGTGCAAAAGAAGCTAATATATTAAAGTTGGTATTGATGGGCCGCAGCCTTGTCTGTACAACAACGTGTGTTTAGAATTCACATTTATCTACTTCACATTTGTGAACTTTCATAATTGCTTCTTTTACTTTGCAAATTCTGTCGACTAAATTAAATGGATGTAAATACCAATTGATTTCAATGTATATCATACTCTGAATTAGATCAATTGTACAAATTAATAAAAAAGAATAACTATAAATAAGATACATAATTGAGACACCAATATGCTCTTTAATCCTCAGATCAGATTTCATGTCAGGTAATACAAAGTACCACTTTGCTTAGCATATGAAATTAAACAATTTGTGTAGCTTTAGTCTTGATTTGTTTAGTGTTGTGTCGTTTTGTTCAGCTTAGGGAGATATTTTATTTGTGAAAAGTTTATTGGAATGTGCCGTTTGATTAGTTGTTTAGCCACAAATATTTATATTTAATCAATTAATTCAAACAATATAATTTGATGAATTGTACAACATCAACTGTGGTTTTCATAGATGTTTTCATCCCAATCTACATAAAGGATATGACAATATTTCAGATATTACAGTGGCAAAGCTGTTATTAATATTGTAACACTATAGTTAGTATATAGAAGATATGCTCCTGTCAAAGTAGTACTAGAAGCATGCTGTTAGTTAGTTTTTAGTCAATTTCAAGTAGATCATATGCATTCTCCTCAGCCTCATCTTTTTGTAGATATTAATGACTACTTGTAGATAAATAGTATCACCTATTTGTGGACCAAGTGTATAATATTAAACTCAAATGGTGCCTGTGGAATGTTTTGTTGATTGGCTAAGCAGTAAAAAACTGGTCTAAATTTAACAGGATAACATGATCCGTTACATTTATCTACAGTATATGCTGGTACATGACCACAAATTAATTAAAATTCAAACTAATGCTGGGAAATCATTTAAACAATTCACTTTCCCAAAAGAAAAGTCGCTATTTTATAATTGAAAGTTAAAAACTGAAAATACAGAAAGAAATGGCATCATCTATTAATCGTTTTATATTATTACATATCCTAATAAATTATGTCCATTTGTGCTTTAATAATTTTGTAAAGAACGACATTTTATTGCATCTTCAATTTGAATTCGAAATTTCTCCCAGAAAGTATGATACATATATATACGGTCGAGTTTATAAATAATCAAAATCAAAGTCTATGGGTCTTCTACCATAGACGATGAACTATTTTGCCTTGTAGATAAACGCAACATGTGTTGCACATTTCTCAATTCACTTTCTTTTCTTTGTTCTTGGCTATTTTCAAATACGCTAGGTATTTTTTGATCGTATTCAGTTGGTATAATCCTTGATCTATCTCTAACTTTCTTTGCCAAACTTGATAATCGACCATTTGTATAATGTTGCGTTTTTAAAACAAATTGATTTGCTGTATTTAACGATTGTCGAATTTGAGTTATACCAGGATCAATAGTTTCTTTAATTGTTTCGTTTAAGTCTAAATCATTAGAATCAATTGTGTTACAATAGGTAAGGTAAAATTCTTGTTGGGTTTCGTCTAAATCTTCAAACATAGACTCCACATCAATATCTTCAAGGCTAATGATTGTGTTTTCCTGAGTTGTGTCCATTGCTTCAGCATGACGTTGATATACTCTTCCAGAAAAATCTTTCCAATCATCTAATTCATCTTGAAAACTATGTAAAGATTTGAATTAGAATTGTTGATGCAATTTTTTTTTTTTTTTTTTTTTTGGTATATACATTTGGATGCCTTTTTCCAGTTCTTTAATCTTCTCTGCATTAGCTATATTTATACGATTCTCCATTTCTTCCAGCCGCTCCTCTTTGTCTGGCCGATTGAAGAACGAAAAACCAGCACCTTGGCTTCTTAGGTTGTCAATCACTTTTAATTTCATTTCTCTTACAATATTTTTAGTTGTATCAAAAGTATGGCCTTGCTTCGCTGATGCGACATCTTCATTTATGATATCCCTTTCAGCTGTCCATATTAAAATCTGCGTTGCTCTTTGTATTTGCGATATGCCCTGTGATGTATACTTGTAAAATTCAGAAATTGGTACATTTGATGGTGGTCTTGGTGCTATTAAAATTACGTCAAACTACATGCTTTAACTCATTCACTCGCTCAAAAAAAAAAAAGTATATACCATTTAAAACCATAGAGCTATGAGAGGTAGAAATGGATTCTGTATCATAATTAGGTAATATATATGAATTGAAAGAGATATTATCATCCATTGTGTATTTATGTTGAAACACAGAGTGAGGCGCAATAGAAGGAGGCGTTACTGGAGAAAGTGGATATACTTGAGATGATGCAGGCGTATTATCAAACTATGAAATGTAAATAACAACAAGACCAAGAAAAGGCAATAAACTTACGTCTGGGCGTTCTAATAAAACAGGTTTTCTATAAGTAAACCCTGATTCTGAATCCATTTTTAATGATCCGTCGAGTGGTAGGCCTTCTATTGATTAAGTGAATAGTTAATGCTTTAATCAAAGGCTAGTAATTCGTCTTTAAGTAACTTACGGCTGTGATGAGGTCTAGTCTATAACGTAGAAACGCATAATTAATTATAAGGTCATAATAATCATCAACTAAACATAATTACCTGAATATGATTAGGATGAGAATATTTAAAGTTTCCATCCGACATCATTTGTGAATATTTTATTATAATGATTTGAATATATTATGCGGCACTGTTCTTGGAAAGATACAAAGCAAAAAAGTAAAAAATTGTTTGTCAAGGAATAGGTGCACCACAAATGATTCTTTCAATAGAAACAATGAAGCTCCACCAATTGAAATACTTTATATCTCCAAGGAGACACATATGGTTGACAGCTATAAAATACTAATTTTTTGTTTATTTTTTTGTTTTGTTAATTTGTAATCGCTATATTTATAAATTGTAACAATTTGATATCTATCTATAATTAATTCTAAATTATAACTGCAATCTAAGAAAGGAACAATCTAAAATGGAGGAGGGCAAAAAAGGTCTAAAAAGAATGTATACAATTTGCCTCTACAAATATTCTAATATATACAGTCGATATTAAAGCAAGTAATCCTCATTTGACAGCATAGTTAAGAATAGATGATTTAACACTCAATACCGTTTGCTCATTCGAGTCAAACAGAGAGACATTACTAGGCCATACGCAGAACAAGATACCAGCAAATGGAATGAAGAAAGTTTCAGACGTTAATCATTTTGTTTTAGGACATATTACAAATCGATTTATTTTAAACAAAAGAAATGTATGGCAAGATATTGTTCTGATCTGGTAAAGTGCTTCTCTTTTTTTATACATGAAAAACTAAAATTATGACGTTCTATTACTTTTTCTATTTGGAATTATTTATGCTTTCCACTTTTCCATCACATACAAATCAACATTTTGAAACCTAAATAACAAAACTATCTCAACCATTCATAGGTGTACCTTAAAAAGATAGCTCCATAGAGTTATAATATACAGGTGAGATAATAAATTTGGTTTTTTTTTTATTGATGTATCACTATGTGATCAAATTATATTACTTTGAACTGGATGGAGTCTTTTTTTTTTCGGGTAACTTTTACAACAATTTTTTATGGTTTCTGAAAAAAAAGAGTTCGAGTAAATAATACTGTGCTTCCACTCCCAATTTACCCGCTTTTGAGAAAATAATTTGATCAAATACAAAGATTTTTTATTCAAACATTTAGGAAGAACAACTAGCATACTCCATTGATACACGCTGCTAGTTTGACATGCGTATATAGATATACGTACGACATGAATGCAATCAATTATAAAAGTATTTACAGAGTACCCATTATGAAAACACATACAGCACTCAAGTTCGAGACAGCTTCAATCAGAGTAAAATTGAGGGAGCCAAGTGGATCACTTGATAAATTATACACTTCCTCCGATTCGGCAAGATCTATCTCCATTGTTTGGATTATGCTTCTAAAGATATCCTGCCGTATATTTTCTTAACATTAAATATCTCTAACTCCTAGTACTATAAGAACATCTAATTGAATGAACGTCTAATTGATAATGTATACAGTACTTTGTAACCAACATGTTGTTATGATATGTTTGAAGGAAGGAAAAAACGGCATAACCAATACGCTGTTGTTGAATATTGACATGTATTTATATATTTTATTTAGCAGTATATAAATACCCATTTATTTGAATCATATTATTACAGTATATTATTATACTTAGTTTTATCATTCAATCATCGTCATCGTCGACATCTTCATCATTATCGTCGTCAAGGTCCTCATCAACATTGTCGTCAAGGTCATGATCATTCTCTTTCTTAATTTGTATGGATGAGTTGCGTCGCTTTCTAGGAGTAAAAAAAACATTAGGTGAGTCATTACCGTGGCTTTGAATTTGAGAAACATGAGCAGGAATCAAGCTCGCCAATCGAGCATTGTTTTCTTTTTTTCTCATTGCAACAAGCAAAATATCCTTCATAGCAATTTGGTGATTTTTCCATTGATACAGTGAGTTTAGAGTATCGAGAAAGTCAGAAATATCAGCTATGTAAGTGGGTAATTGAAGAGCGGCATTGTAGTTCGATACAAACACATCTTCAACAGCTGAGACAGAAAACATGTATCCTACAGAGCCTAAAACAAAATAAATTGTCTAACGTTTCTTTTTTAGTTTTTATCTTTTATCTGCATACCAACCCAATCCATCGCGAGTACACTAAGTTGAGAAGTCTTATCAGCAGGAATGGGAAGCTCTAGCCAATGTTTCAAGAGGGCTTTATTCATTCGAATATTCTTGGATTGCTGTTTTAGTGCCGAGGAGAAACCAACTTCCCTGCGCCATTCATTTGTACTCAATTCCAGTTGTTTTGCTTCAATGATTAAATCAATTCGTCTTCCAGTCATCGAGGTATTCACACCAAATAATTTAGTATTGTTCTTACATACTTTCTTTGAAACATTGCTCATTGTTTCTCCACTAGATGAAAATGAATAAAATTGAAAGAGAAATAAGGATAAGTAGTATTGATGTGGTATCCTTTTTGGTCACTTACTCTTTCCAATTGAAGATTGTATCTTCAAACATGATATCAAATATTTGAGCAATTTTACGATAATGACTCATTTCGCTTTTCTTATTTTCATGAGCTCCAACATCATCGATACATGATCTTAACAATGCAGACAAGATATCCAAAACCTGAAATAGTTGACGATCGGTTTCACCACTTTGATATGATTCGATTTTTAAAGAACAAATAGCCATATCAATCAAGTTTTTTTTCAAAACGCCCTCCTTGTCCTTTCCCATCTACTGGCATATTTAGAAAAAAAAGCGGTGCTTGTTGCCAAATCTGTGTTGATACGATACCTTTATTACTTTTTTGAATAAGTCTTTCGATCGCTCTGTGAGTCCTTCAGCAGTGATCGATTGCTTTGATGGTGACGAATTGTGAAATCTTTCTTCATTAAAAAATTTTAGGAAAACAGATTTTGTTTTCTCGTTAATGCAATCAAATACGTGTGATAATGACAATCTGAAGAGAGACGGTTAAGATTTGATTGGTTTTTGATGCTCTACCATTCCTTACTTTAATGCAGCAACATTGACCGGGCATGTTAGATCAGAATTTATTAAGAGTTTGCCTGCCATTTTATCAAACTCTTGGCTAATAGTTTGAGGTTCAAATGAATCAACAATGTGATTCAACTGGGCACATTCTGTCATAGCAAGTTCGCTTGAGAGCTACATAAAATTGAATACCTCCGAGTTAAAATAATAACAAGGCAACTTACAGCTTTTAACGATGCTTTGAATATAGTCATGCGGAACAAATGAGGCTCCATTGATGGTATTTGATTGTTTATTTGCTCTTCCTCAAAAATTTCCACAAAGCGCTTCTTTTGAGCATGAGATGAAGATTCATTCGGGTTTACTAATGTGGAAGTTGATGCAGTGACCTATCAGAGGAAAAAAATTAGTACAGTGGATCTTCTTTTCTAATATATATCCTAAATACGCACAGGGCTACTATGAAAGACATCTTCAGCTGTATTGATATTATAATTATTCAAACCTGCCGACTTGGAACTGCTAGCAATGCTTTGTAATTGGCCTGTAACGTAATCATTCTTCATTCTCTGCTCAACAATCGCTTGTAATTGTTGGGAGTTTACTAGATTTTTCATAGCAATGGCAGCTTTTATTTGGTCTGTATTAAACATCTAAAACGACTTTTAGTGCCATAAAGTTTGAATGATTCATAATCGTTACTTTCTCTGCATTTGAGGTGAGCTTTGAGATACAGGTTTGTGATGACAGGTTTCTGTATTTGTTTATAGTTTTACAATCACTTAAAGCGCTCTTGAAAATTTCAATCGCTTTTTCCACATTGTCGAAACTGTATTTTTTTGCAAAGTCAATAGGGTCGAAGCTGAAAATATTGTCTGCTACGTATTTGTTAATCGACTCGCGTTCATCCATCGTTAAAGCAAATAAACGAGTGATAAAATCAAGAAAAAATACTTCTCAATGCCACTCCTCACCTTTCAAGTTTGATACAAGTTGTACTGTTTTTGACGTCACCATTGTTTAGACGCTGTGCGAGATTTAGCATTATCCAGGGAGGTGTAATAAGATGCAAAAGCTCTTCATTCTCACGGGTTACACCTAATTGTTATTCTAATTGTGCATTTCTTGATTCCATTAGAACTATTTGAGACTTATCAAGCATGTAGACAGCGAAACAATCAAGTAAATTCAAGAATGCTTCAAATGCTGTCTTGTTTTTGTCTCAATTTACTCATAAATTAATACAAGTTTCCTTCATTCCACGTATTTACTCAATTACAAGTAATATCCAGCCTGGTTGCTTCCTTCTGGCTCATCATTATCATCAATATCACCAGTATTCCTAGATATCTTAAAAGTACGTCGCTGTTCCTACTTTACTGAGTAGGTACAAAATGTGGCCTGCACATTTTGTGTTAGAGGGAGGTGCCGCCTACTGTGGTATGAGAAGCTATCTTGATCGTATTGATCTTGTCTCATTCTCATCTCTATTCGCTGTTCCTACTTTACTGAGTAGGTACAAAATGTGGCCTGCACATTTTGTGTTAGAGGGAGGTGCCGCCTACTGTGGTATGAGAAGCTATCTTGATCGTATTGATCTTGTCTCATTCTCATCTCTATGCAGTTCTCTGATTGAAGATTAATAGCTGAATCTTCATGAGGGGTATGATGTACTTTCAATCTTCAAGAAGATTTTGATGTTAGAGGTAAGAAATTGATTAAATCTATATCACTCAGTCTACTAAAACGACAAGCCCAAGAGTCTTTTTGTAGTAATTACAGTTGTTACGAAAGTACATCGCTGTTCCTACTTTACTGAGTAGGTACAAAATGTGGCCTGCACATTTTGTGTTAGAGGGAGGTGCCGCCTACTGTGGTATGAGAAGCTATCTTGATCGTATTGATCTTGTCTCATTCTCATCTCTATGCAGTTCTCTGATTGAAGATTAATAGCTGAATCTTCATGAGGGGTATGATGTACTTTTGGTTCTCAAACAAACTAGTGAAAACAATTTCTTTTTTGCCATATCCTTTTAAATGGTAACTGACTTATGAATAAATGAATTTGTATTGAGTATATTTCTTAGCTCATGTTCAATAATAGGTAAACAACAACAAATTGAATAAAGTATGATAAAACAAAGAAAACCAAATGACACTGTGCTTCTATTCTCAATTTACCGAATGCTTGAAAATACCATCTACTTTTTTGAATAATTTTGGACACTTGTGCGAGGTTAAATTGCCCAAAAGATTGAGACTAATTTGGCCAAGTGTTTGAAACTAATTTACCCAATATACTCTTAAATGAAATTCAAAAATCTAATATAAATATATATTATATATTTATATATACCTCAACTTTTTCTCTAATCTAATTATTTTGTAAAATTAGCATTATGCATTTCAATTCAATATGAATCAAGCAATTAAGTTTTTCTCTACACCATTAGCATGCTTTTAAGTACCCGATTCTCAAAAATTATCAAGTAGCCACAATTGAAAATTTAGTGAAAGTTATCTTTGACGACAAGTATGAAAGCTTTTCTACTTAAACTTTGAGAAGATATAATGAGCGAAATCAATGCCAGTAATGGCACTGAGTATATTAAAAAAGCCATGATGGATATGATAAGCAAAATAAGAGTTTAAGATGGACTCATCCAACCTAATTGAGTTTATGACAATTGTCTATGATAAAAATGCACCATTTTAAAGAAACAAATTCAAACCTTTTAACGTTAAAAATTTGAAATTTTAATCATGCATATTTTATGATTTATAACGAATAAGTTTCAATTTGAAAGCTTTTGTACAGTCTGATACCTTATCAAATAAAATCTGGTGGTTAGTCTTCGAATCTAAAGAATTCTGTTAAATTCACCTCATATCCAAGACATATTCTATATTACCTTGTCTCTATCAATTAATTTCTTACTGTAGCTCTTTTATATATACTAATCCATGAACTTCATCTGAGTCAGTAAAATACCAGTTAACATAAATCAAGACTGTGAACGTATTTTCTATAAAGCTATTGAAAAATAATTGTTTAAAATAAAAAAGAAAATCGAAAAAGCATAGAGAATAATAAACCTATTTGACCATTTTGGCGACCTCTTTAATTCTATGAAGAAGAGGGCCATCTTCAGTCAACTTCTGTCTTTTGAGCTCCAACTGCAACTGGTAAAAATACAAACCCAAGAATGAAGTAGGTTAGCAGATGCACTTACGATCATGTACTTCCATCAATTCTTGAATTCACTTGTCTTCGACCATCCACTCTTCTTCCACCACAAACGAACATTTAAAAATTGCTTCCATGGCCGAGATAGTCTGTTCCAAAAACTTTATAAAGAGCTCGAAAAATCCTTCCTTTAATGACTCTTTTGTAGCAGCAGCAGTGAGGGAGGCAGCAGAAAGATTAACAGCACCAGTAGCAAAAATAGCACTGAGCAGTGGAAGTTTAATTCCACTGAGACGAGCCGATGCAGGTACACTAGAGTTGTTGTTAAGACTTTTAGACCATCCAAAGGAGCTTCTTAAATAAGTGGTAAAAAATGATATACCGACCAGGATCTCTTCCTCAAAAATTATGTTCTTTGCCAGAGGTACCACCGATTCCCGGTCAAATGAAGTCTTGGCCACCAAACGGCAATCTTTCTCAAGTTTTGGTAGATACAAGAGATCAATGCCTCCAAGTCAAGAAATTTCTTCAATAGTTCTTCTCTATCGGATTTCAAGGTTAAATACTCGTCTTTCTGAAAGAGTTGCGACAGAAACTTGTAATGTTCTTCAGAAAGCTTCCTGTTTCCAGGTCTTTCCGTTACCCTCTCAACTTGTACGGCTTCGGCCTTTTTAAACTCCAAATTTACTTTTAAGCTTCCTTTACTTGCCTAGTATAACTATAGGCAGTGCTTAAATTTAGTTCGTAGGTTTTACTGGCTTTGTTTGCTATCATGTTGCTTACAAAAACCAAATACAGCAATTGCCTGACTTGCTATCTGCTGTAAACTTACTGGAAGTGATGTTTTTGATAGGTAAGTTAATATGGATTGTTTGGTAAGAGGTAGTATTGCTCATTTGAATCGTAATAAAATTTGTTATTATTTGACCTCTCAATAAATTTGCTCGCCTTATTTACACTTTTGACAAGATGAACTTATCAATTTCTCTTTGGGATTAATGTCTGTAATTGTAGACAAATTTGATAATATTCTAAAAAAAAAAAAAAAAGATGACTGTTTTGAATGCTAACCTAACATCGTAAATTGCTGCTTGTTGGCTTAACATAAAGAGATGTTGAAGTTCACGATTATTCAAATTTGATGAACTATATCAAATTTTCATTTAAATACATCATACTGCAAATTTGATGCACTATTAATTATATAAATGGAATAGAAAAAGTTGGTCTTGATGTTTGCTACAGAGACAATCCAGCAACTTCAACTGTACTTTGCTTATTAAAACCAATTAATCAAATTCCATACAAGAACAAAAAATACCATAATAAAAATACATCAAATAAAAACAAACAAGCAGAAGCCGAAATACGGCAAAAAATAAGTGTATATCAGAAAATATAGGTATATGTCTTAAATGCCTATATCTTTTATATAGTCAATCAAGCACAACTCTTGATGTTTCTTAATACAGTATATTATATACCCTTTGATGTGGACAATAATTATCTATATGAACCCAAAATCTATTTTTTAATGAAGTTTTTAGCAATATCTTGAAAACTACTAAAGTTCTTGATGATAAAACTGTCGATGGATTCGCTAAATGGTGCTGTCGTAAAAAATTGGAGTTAATGAAAGCCACCTCAAAAAGAAAAATGAATGAAGCGGGGCAAAACGTTGCAAAGCATCCCCTCTATGCTTTCAAGAACAAACTTGTTGGTAAGAATCATTTTTCTATTCCATACAGCCGGGGCTCGTTATATCGGATACTTTTGAATCTACCAATTTTTTTTTTCAGCAACTTCCCCGCTTAGGTCCAGTGTATCGATACAACTGACATCGGACAGAGTTATATCCGCCAGTCCAGTTAATAATATCATTGCCATACATGCTAATTTTGGTTGGTTTACCACTATTTCTAATTTCAAATGGTCTGATGAATCGCAGAAATCACTTGAAAAAATGGTTATCCAATTTATACGATTTAACCAGTAGATTGACGTAACTTTGAAGTTATACCATTTAATACTTTTACAGCCGTTGTAAAATATACTGTAAAACTTACAGTTTATTTGGATCAATATTCATTGATTTCAAGGACATTTTTTAGGTATTCTTATTTTTCTAAGCAGAAGAAATGAATTTTTTTTAAAAAAAATGAGACCTTCAATCTTGTAAAAACAGTTAATGAAATTTAGATATGCTATTTATATTATTATTGCGGATTGAATGCAACTTTAAAATTTGATTTGGAATTTGGTGAAATGTCAAAAGGGTCAATAGAAATAATCTTGCCAAAATATTACACTTTTATTAACGATACATCCAGAGGATGTATTTATATACTTTCATTATAACTAATACTAGATTTAATATCTTAAGGATATGCTGTGGAACAACGTGGAGAACATGATGTAGATCATGTGAATACACTTTAATCTACTATAATACCGATTATAGACTGGAACATTGGATGTGCGACCTTGATATAGATATTGACACAACATTTGGAACCACCGTTGGATTTTATAAAAATTTTAAAGAATATCTATAACATTGCATACAAAACAGCTGAAAAAAATGTGCGTTTTTACTTTACCATTCCCACAGCAGCTCGTGGAGGCTAAGATAATTTTTATTTTGTGGATTAACACTAGAAGTATTAACCGCTGCAACGAAAACGCAATTGAGTTCATATTCGGTCAGAACTGGCGAGCTTACTGACTATAATGGGCAAAAATAGCAGGTAACCAACCTGTTTTCAAGTTTACAAATTGCACAATGGTTCACGGAAGATGGTATTTGATCTACGTATAATGAATACTTATATACTAATGTCCATATGGACTGGCAGCTTATTCGGATTAATATTCATAACGATTAAATTTCTAATTATTTTTAATAAAAGCGCGCAAGATATAGGTGTATTTTGCTGGCGATTTTCTCCATATGTAGTATATTGTGGGTGTTATCCTTTTGTGTTATTGTGTTGGAGATGTGCATCTATTTTTATATAAAGCTAAAATTTATTAAGATTAATATTTGGCAAGATAGGGAATTTTTTCAGTTTCTTTACATTTGTAAAAAAGTAGGTTTTAGATGGTTTACAAATTTTCTCGCCCAATATTGAGTGTAATCAAGCCAAACCTTCAACAAAAATGTACCTATCCTCTATCCTCTACAAACTATTAATATTTATTCGAAACTAGAAAAATTAATATTTGGATATATCTGCGCTGGCTCATCATTGACCAAAGTAATCTAGAAACAATTAAAAAATTCATCGAATGTTGCAGGTCAAAAAAATACGTGTTTCTTTTCCGTACATTTTGTGACTAAAAAAATGCTACAAATGTGCAGCATATGTGGCAATTGCTGCACATTATTTTTGCCGTGGTGTGATAGCAGTACAAAAATTTATACATATGATGTGGTGAAATACCATTAGTTTTTCAATACATTAAATTTGTTAAGCAAATCTTAGATCAAGAATTTAAGATTAAATTATGTCATATATATTGTATAATTAATATCACAATACAAAGCGTTCAAGAGCCATCAATCATTTCCAAATGATTAATTATTTAAAAGTGCGCAGTTTTCCCCATTAGTAATTTAGCAGTAATAATTAAAAACCGCTATAAATATTAAATAGATTTTAGGAATCTATTTGAACTTTACTTCAATTTTAAACTATTTTTAATAAATTTAGAAGATTAATTTTTTTTAATATGTTTTTGCCGCAAACATGTTGCAGCTAGACATAAAAACGTTCAATAAAAAATTATGTAAAAATAAAATTGAAAACAATTATGCCAGGCAGATAGACCTTAAACATGTTTTTATTCTACTATAGCGAGCCTACAATACTCACATAAAAAAATACTATGATAATTGAAGCACCCAAACTGTTCTGTTTAAGGTTTAAAAATAGTGTTAACTTACAGGTTTTGCACTAAAATATATAGAAATGAATGTAAAGTTAATACTGTGAGGGGAAAAACTATACCAATGTTTTGCAAAATTGTGTGTTTTCACCTGCTTTGCTGCTTGTGCTAGGAATATAGATTAGTAGCTTATATCAGTTAGTACAGTAAGTAAAGCTTTCAAACAATGTATTGAATTCCATTAAATAGTAGGTATAACTACTAGATACAGAGGTTTAAAGATGAAAAATAAGATTTTATTAAATATAGAAAACAGCTTAAAAACGAGTAGGTCCTCCACCAGACCTGATCACCGCCTTAATACGAGCTGGCATGCTGTCTATATACTTTAGACAGTCATTCTTTGTAAATTTGTACCATTCACTGGTAATGCGGGCCTCCAGTTCTTCTTTAGTAGTGGGTCTGGTTGGGTATGTGTTGAGCCTACGCTTTAACTGGTACCAGACGTGTTCAATTGGGTTCAAATCTGGACTCTGAGCTGGCCAATCTCTAATTGTTTCAAATATAAAACCGTTGGCACTAAAACAGTCTTGTGTGATTCCAGAAGTGTGCGGCGTGGCATTATCTTGCTGGAAACGGATGACATTACGATTCATGTCGTAATACTCCAAGGTGTCCAGGAGAGAAGTCTGCAAGATATGAACATAAACAGTTGAATCTACCGAGCCGTCTATAACTGTAGTACCGTAGGCGGGGTTATTCGCTGTTATACAACCCCAGAAAAGGACACTTCCACCATCTCCCTCCACGTGAGGTTCCGTCTGATAAGGCTGCAAGATATCACCGCCATCTGACCAATAATAAGAATTACCATCTGAGCCCCACAAATTGACTCTGGTTTCGTCAGAAAACACCCACTGCCTCCACTGGTTTACCGTAAGATGCTGGTGTTTTTTGGCTCATGCCAGCCGAAGAGGCTTGTTTTTTTTGCTGATAAAGTTGGTCTTAATTTTTCTCCTTGGTTTGAAGCCCATTCTCTTAAGTAATTTGCGAACTCCAGACAAAGACATATCAATTTCAATTGATCTTAAATACTCTTGAACAGCCTTGGGACCATCTTGTCTACCATTTCGAAGCATTCTTGCAATGTATTGTTGAGTTGATACACTGACAAATGACGATCTTCCGCCAGCTGGTAAAGTTGCACTGGACAAAAACTTCTTCTTGTAGCGAGTGAGAGTAGGTAATCAGACAAATGGATAGCGTTTTCTAATAACAGAGAAGGGGGTATTTTGAAGCAATAAAATTTTTATTGAATTTTGAAGCTCAACAGGAAGTGAGCGAACCATGGTGTAAGAAGGCCTGAAAAAAGTAAAGTAATGAAAAAATAGGAGGCAACGAGAGAAAAGGGTAGGGTTTTTATAAGTTTTTTGTTTGCTTCGGATACTGCAAAAGCACAGCATTCCTCATGCTAATACTAAAAAGTTTCTGACATCCCTACGAAGAATGAATGCATGGAATGTTTATGCATTCCTTTACTTTCACTTTTCGCAATAATATTTGCAATCCCCTCTTTCCTTCTATGGTATTCTACGTATACTCACTCTACAGAAGTGTAAGCTATATTATTTGAAAGCCCTTTATGCCACCTTTACAAAGAATTGTAGCATAGATTTGTAAAATAAAAACTCAAGAAGTATTATCAGTAAAATCCTAATTTTGCAAAACACTGGTATAGTTTTTCCCCTCACTGTAGATATACAGTAGTATATTAAATGCTAACAACTTATGTTACAATACTTAGTACAACGTTACTCCAAAGAGTGTACCAAAAATTTCCTTTGAAAAATAAATTATTACATTTCAAGCTCGCAGTGCGGAACCTAAGATATCAAACCCCGTTTAACGCAGATTGTTACTGAAAATCTCGAAAAAATTGTTACGAAATTCACTTTTCAGTTAATAACTCGTGCAATTTTAACGTAATCTGAAGGAGTAACACTTTAAAACAGATTTATAATAGAGAGAAATAAATCTAACAAATATGATAATTAAGCTCATACACAATTTATAAAGCTATTTCCATAAAAAGCATACAAAAACGCAACTTTAATGGACCATAACTCGAGACAGCAACCGTTTAGACATTTAGTTTATAAGCCAAAAATGATTCTCTTATTTAGTTTTATCATGTTTTATTATAAAATTTATTTCGAAAATACCATAAATTCTTTCTTGTATACCCTTGTCCAAAATTTGGATTTTTCGAAGAAAGCTAATAACTCTATGAAAATTAGAGCTAGAGTGGCAAATAATGCTTCAAATAATGAGAATTTTTTCGCTTTATTTGTCAGTAACATTAACTATTAAATTTTATTATTAAAATATTTTTTGAATCGCTAAAATCTGAATTTTATATTTTTGCTTTTTGTGCAAAAATTTTGGAGGCGAATGTTTTCAATTAGCATATCATTAAATGCAAAATTAAATTTCATGTTGAGCTTATTTAATAAAGTTAGCCACGTTGTTATACACTTTTGATGTCAATTTTGAATTTAGGAATTTAGGATTGTTTTTATCAATTTTATTCATCATCAGAAAAATTTAATTTTAAACTACCGCCACGCCTGAGATGTATGAAAATTAGGGAAAAGCTCATTGGAATTGTTATCTCTTGCAATGCAGTTGAATGTAGGAAATGTTTAAATTAGAAATCACAGCAGTTAAAAATAGAGCAACTCATTGTATATTGAAACAAGATAGTAAAGTAGCTTTTCAATTCAATTAATTGAATTTACAAGAGTTTGTTGTACATTTATGATGAATAAGGAATTACATTTATTAAATTCATGGAGAAAAAATCTTTTAAATATCTCTTCATTTGTAATGATTTTTAATTTTGAACTAATAACAAAGGCGTATAGTATACTTGTATATGTTATTCTTATTATTATAAATTGGTAATCACTGGGTTAATGAAGGCTAGTTTTCTTATTTGTAATTGAAATACTTATTAATGGATAAATAAATGTTAAGGGAGAGTAAAAAGACAGCAGATAAATTTACCAGGGATTATGGAATAATTTCCTTATAGTATTTATGCATGAAATGAGGCAAGGGTTTGCAAGAATGAAACATGGATTGTTTGACACATTATAATTCAAATAGAAAAATAATTTGTAGATGTTGTCACTACAATATTTATCTATCAGATATAAAAATTACTGAAATATCTGTCATACCATGATGCTCAATACGCAAATCAAACAATGCTGTATTCAATACGTCTATCATCATGCTATACTATTGAAGCATAAAAGTATAATTCCATTATATTCGCATAATATCAGTATGCTCATTTTTTATATCTAATGCTCCTCTCCGACTATTACTACATAAACCCTCTCTATAAACTCGTAATAAAAATGGATTTTTCCATTTGAATAATTTCATACGTTTACCTTCTGATAAAGCAAATATAACAATTTTTATTAATAATAGACCAATATTGTATTATTGAATATTTGTAAATACTATCATAGAAACTAAACGTATTTAATACCATTCAATTACAAGCTTCTGCCACAGTGTTTTCTCCTCCAGATATACTGATAATGTCAGCTGGCATGAATACTTTCTGAAGACTGTAAAATGTACTCAGTAACATGATTATAATGCCAAATATCATACAAAGCCAATGCGGAATTTTGCTTCTTTCCCATAATGATCCACCCGATAATTTTAAAAAGCATAATGGTGGTAATACAAAGGCCAACACTGTTGCTGAGAAACCGCCTGTCAATTCCAGCACAATGCCCAAATTACAAGTTAATAATGAAATGGTTAACGTAATTAAAATAAGCGCTGTTGTGATTAGAAAGTGTCGAGTTTTATCAAATGGTGCAGATGGCCAGTAAAATGTTTCTATCACCTAAAATGTATTGGTATATACTATATATATATATATATATATATAACCTAACTTACTTCTCTACAAACAAAGGCTTCTAATGGTATAGTTGTAAACATGTTTAATCCAAATGCTAATCTGGCAATATTGATAAATGTATTATCAGATGGGAAATTATTCAAGATATTGCCTGCATTAAAATATAAAATAATGCTTAGTATTTGATTTTTTAAAATATTCCCTTTACACTTACCAACTGTCTTGTCTGTAAATACTAAATATCCAGAAACCGCTAATGCAAAACATGTAAAAAAAGCAATACCCATACTCCAATGAGTTACTGTGGCAAATCTGTTTAAAGATGGTTGCTTTAAAGAGCCAAATATAAGAAAACTATTATGATGGCATACAAATGCTATCATTTATACTGTGTTAACATGAATACTTATCTTTGCTCTTTCCTTTCCTTTATACATACCAAAACTTATAACAGCAATAGCTTGAAATACTTCATCATTCATAAAGTTAAACATAAAGTCTGATGATCCTCTAATATCTGTTGGTGTTCTGGGGCCTTCCACGGCCACACTAACAATAATAACTATGATTGCAATTAGAGCCAATGCGCTTGTTTTTGCTAGTTTTGATATATCCCGGTAAAGTGAAAGGGGATATGATACAAATAATGTAAAAAACGAAATACAAAGTCTTCTATCTCCAAATATCCAAATAACGGGTACTTGATGAATATGGGGAAATAAGGACCTTATAACATGTGGAATAGTATCACCTATATGTCTGTTAATTCAATTTGGGGTTCTGTTATATATACTCCTTGAATTTTTTTTCACAAGTTAAATTAATGTACCTATGATTACACAATAAGCAGCCATACCACCAAATGCAAATGCAAATTGAAATATAGAAATTGCAATCAATCCCGGTCTACCAAATGCAAATTCCATCAAATCTTGATATGTTGATCTGCCAGCTAACTTTCCGTTATACATCAATAATCTTACAGTCCAATCTTACAAAAACAAAAATAAAAACGGTTAATATTAGATTTTACATGTTTATATTTTATCTATTTTTGTTTACCTACAATGATTGTCAATGCAATCAGTAAGAGGATGCCAGTCCAAAATCCCTATATACATAATATCAGCCAATCTTTTCTATTTGGTGAGTTTTATATTAATACCATACAGCTTCTTTAAATGCAAACGGTAATCCAATGATTCCTGCTCCGATAATGCTGTTTGCCATGTTGAGCTAACAAAAATATGGGAATATATTTAAATATTTAAATATAAATTTGATATAATAGATATGATATTTACAAAACTAGAGAATATGGTGCCTCCTTCTGAAGGTAATTTGTATTGCTTTTGTTCTGGACTATCTAGTATTGATTCTTCATCATTATCCTCCTCGGAACCTATATTAGATAATAGAGGTTGATGGTGATTATTTTCATCACTTTCATATGAAGCGTCCTCAAAATCAAACTCGGCATATTCTGTTGTTGCTGTTGTTGCTGACCTTGATTGAGTGTTGTTGTATTCTCTTGTATTTTCATCTATTAATATTGATTCTGACATAGTATATGCATAAAGTACTTTCCAAATTGAAAGAATATCAAGAAGAAAAGAGTATTCTAAAGCGTAAAAAAGGAGACAAATCTATGTATAATTGTTGTGATATTATCTTTGAAAGAGTCACACATAAATAAGGAAAACTACAACATAGACCTTCTCAATAAATTAGATACAAGATAAAGTTGTATGTTGATCATCCTGACTGCTTACGCTCTTCAATTTTTATAATAAATCCTATCTCCTCCCACCCCCCCTATTTTTATTATTATATTTCATATAATAGTATATATAATATATACAATATGAAGGACACAATATTAGGAATATGATCTAACCAATCATGAATGCTTTGCTAATCATTATAGTTTCCTTTCAATGTGTCACTAAATACCTTTTGCAGTCTGAATGGGAAAAGATGGCGATGATGATGATGATAATGATGATGACTATTTATTTATTTAAGATAAAAGGTATTTTTTTTTTACAAAATTAAAGAAATTAATATATAAATGTTACTAATTGTTTAAAAACCCCACATGGAGAGTGCTGCAACTAAAACGGTAGCGAGACCCAATGTAGAAACCATGTTCGTGTTAGCAGAACTTGGTTCAGGTGTAGTTGAAGGTGCTTGAGTTGCGAGAGTAGCATCGCTTACAGATCCAGAGGCAGCATTAACAATTTGTGATGCTCCTGTAGAGGATGCGTCAACAGAAACAGAGTTACTAGCACCAGCTGCTATAGATGAAGGCACACCAGCTGCTGCAGATGAAGCTTGACCAATAACAGATTGTAAAATAGTAGGAATGCTTTGGGTTGCGGATTGGACACTATTAGTGACAGCACCAGTAACGCCATTAGTAACACCATTAGTAGCTGCAGAATTAGCTGAATTGGTACTACCGATGACGATATTAGTCTCTGAACTAGAAGCAGCAGCAGTAGTGGCTACATTAGACTCAGAATTGATGGTAGTAGCACTGGCAGTGGCAGTGGTAACGACAGCTGTTCCTTGTGAATTAGTTGCTGAAGTGACAGGGGCAGTAGTTGCGGCAGTAGTTGCGGCAGTAATTGCAGCGGTAGTATCTTGAGTGACACTTGGCCATCCACCAATACAATCTAAATAGCATGAAGTGTCTCCATTACAAGCAGTGATACAGTTTTGAGTATCTGTAACTATACAAAGAATTATGTATTAAACATCTGAAGCACTTCCAAGACTTTCTCTTTTAACTTACCACACTTTGATAAACATGTTGTGTCACTAGGCTCACAATTACATTGAGTAATGGCCATGGCAGTTTGTACACCAAGGGCAATGGCAGATAATCCAATAAAAGTAATCTTCATTTCGTGAGAAGTAGTAAAAAAAAAAATGTTTTTTATGATTTATAAACTAAGGATGGGGCCGTATTTATACAAAAAATTATGATTTGACTTTCTGAACTTTATGTAGCTTCATGCGGAGTTGTTCTCATTGTTCAGTTAGACTATCAAGCATACTGCTCGGAATCATTTCCTTTGTTTACAAATGTCCGTACATCGATTAGTAGTAGTGCATAATCATCACTATGTAATACACTCCGACGTAAAATATCGGTCGATTTTATGGATTTTAAAGGATTCTTCCTGGCTCCCATCAACGTATAGAAAGAAAATTCTTTTTGCAACGTTTGAAATAACATCTCAAGTTTACTCGAGTAGTTTTTATTTTTAGACTTATAAAAAGAAATTAAGCTTTGGATCAAAATTTAGCCAATAATTTTTCGGGAATTCACACATTTTCGAGAACTTTCAGCGGTTTTTTATCGCAATCTCATTGTTCCAAATTTTATTTATATATCAGTAATGATGTATATTATTAGGAAGGAGTGAATAAATACTAAATGAGAGGGAGTATATATGATATGCAACCAAGAAGTTGATACCAGAAGAGTCTGGTATTTCGGAATAAATGAGGAGATGAGCAGAATTTCAGCCGAGAACACTAGGTTTTTTTTTTTTGTATTAATCTGAGAGCACAAGGTGTCTTATCCAAAAGATTTAAAATTGCATTATTGGTTACACTAATACAAAACAGACAACAGCGCCTTCATATAAGACTTTATACTTTATATAGGCGCCAATTTAATATAAAATACTAACAAACTAACTCGCTTTCTTTTAACAAGAAAAGCTCAATGCTCCTCTCGTATGGAATTATGTATACTTTAAAAATACAAATAGTTAAAGTAGAGAATACACCAAAAAATAAAAACATGAAAAATGATACATCAAAATCTGCCAAGATTCTCGAAGAGTTCCCGCGGCAATTTGAACAAAAATTATAAAAAATATTCAAACTCTTTCCCTTCTTGTTACAGTATTTTCTGATTTAGAATTTAAAGAAAACCCAGTTATACTATCCATCTATGGCAATTTCAACAAAACAATTATATTTAAATATGTTTCTTCGTAACCAGGTTGATACATTTATAAATGACAGGCATATGTCAAGAGACAAATACAAGTTTGGGATAACAAATGTTTAAAATTTTGACTGTAGTCATATTAAAATTACAAGGCTATCTGTCAATCACCATAGGAAAACTGAGTTAAGAGTGTTAAGATGCTTAAAAGGCAGCTTGTATCAGGAATATTGATAAAATGAAATACGCTGAGTCTAAATGCGTAATGTCAGGTTTGAGAACAATCGAGAAAAAAGTAAAAATTGATAAATGTGCCATAAATGGCATAGTAAACCGTACATAAATGCTTTACGTACATAAATGCTTTACGTACAAAAGTGCTTTACGTACAAAAATGCTTTACGTACAACTTAATTTCACATCGAGTGGCATAAATTAGGACACTTTTCCTTCATAAATTTTTTATAGTTTTTTTTTTTTTTTTTTTTTTTGCTTTTTTTTACAATAAAATTAACACATGTTACTGTTATATAACCTATAACCATTTTAAATGATAGCCCGTACACTTATCCGCAGATCAAAACACTACTTGCAAATATAGCAGGATTTTTTGTGAAGAAATCATAAAATGCGCATACTTTTTTGGTATTCAAAACGAAAATTGCGCAAATGAATTGTCCATAAAAACTTTATACCTTTTTTTTTTTATTTTCCCATTAAAGATAAAGATATCCTAACAAACTTATATAAACCAGCTATTATATGAACATTTTTAAATCTACGTTATAAGGCTCAAAAAAAAAAAAAGTGTTCCAATTTTTTTTGATGCTCAAATATGTTAGTTCGGCTTTACTCTGATATTTAAAGAATTTATTGTAGGTTACGGAACTTTTAAATGAAAATAATAAACTATTACTCAGCTACAGAATTTCAGATACACTTTTGTATTTTTTTTTTTTTTTTTTTTTTTAGTTGCTCATTTGAAAAATTGAAGAAAGCATTGATCCTTTAAGAGATTAACGACAAATAGCTTTTGCATAACGATAACCATTTTAGGTTCAGGGATACTTATTTTTCAGTAACCGACAATGTACTCCCATGTTTAACAATGTAGTACAAACATTAGGCCGTGCATAGAATTTTGACATAAATTTATTTCATGATGATATCTTTTAAAATATGTATATTTATAGATTTTAGTTTATACGTAATAATTACAAATTAGGAGAAGAAGCGGCAGAACTAATGACTTGCTTCATCTTTGCCAATCTTTCTTTCAAAGCTGAAACCGATTGTTGTCTATCTGATTCGCCTTGCACATCGCGGTAATCCTACAAAATGAATAAAGTTTAGTTTATTTTCTGATGATTTCTGATTATTTCTGATTTATAATTTTACATGATTGTTAATATTGGATTGTCTACGAGAATATGTAGGCGAAATATCTTGTCTAGATGACACATTATTATGGTGAGAATCAGTGGTAGATAAACCACCAACATTTGTTACAATTGGACTTGTAGTGGTATTATTTGGATCCTCGATCTATTGTTTGGATGTATTATGAAACCAATATAACAATGTAATTATAGACAACCTACCTCTGTCTTGTAACCAAACTTCTGTTGTAACCTTAATAATCTCAACTTAATTTCTGCTGTATCATCTATCATCATACGATATTAATTTAGACAAAACGCACATTATGCATAGTTATATATTACCTCCTGCATGTATACTGGCTCTATTACTATTATGTGTCTGACTATCAAAAGACAATCTTTCATTCGATGTTTGTTCTACCATTGGAATTGAATTAACTGGGGGTGTAGGCGTAGGTGAGAATGAATGATGATAATCTGCATTTGGTGCTGCAACATGAGCTGAAGCAATAGATTGAGCTGAAGCAGTAGATTGAGCTACTGCTGCTGCTGCTGCTGCTGCTGCTGCTGCTTGTGCTGTAGCTCTAGACTCATTATCTTCTGCTGCTAAATTACTCAAACCTCTACGAATATAACTCTGAAAGTATGTTCCAGTTTGACATAAATATCCATTGACTTTAGCCTCTGCAAGAGGGTAACTTTTTTGAAATTCATATAATTCAACAATACCCTGATTTCTAAATGTTAAACTACAGAAATATGCTTGATTTTAAAAACTTTTTTTACCTGCTTTGTTTGATCTCTTGTACCAATCTTTTTAAAAATTTCAGTTAATGCAACATTCAATTTTTGATCTGATAAAGAGTTGTTTGAAGGTTCGTTGACATGAGGCTCGTCAATTTGCATAGGCTCGACATTGTTATTGATGTTATTCATGGATGGGGAGGAGTTTATATGTGAGGTTTGATTTATTGATTGTGGAATATTCTCTGCGTTGTGTTCTCCATCAGTAGAAGATGGATGTGATGCCACCGAGGGAGTTCTCATCATTGAGTTTGATTTAAATGATGCTACAGATGATGGTCTACCTAATGATGAATTTCTTGAATGAGATATAAATCTATTTTCCTCTGCATTTTGATGCTGTAATTGAGGTGATTGTGGTTGACGAAGCTGCTGATGTTGTTGATGTTGTACAGGTAATTGCTGAGATTGTGGTTGTGGAAGATGTTGTTGTTGTTGTTGTTGTGTAGCAGGTGGTTGTGATTGTCGATGTTGTTGCATTCTATCTTTTTTACGACATGCTTCAAGCATATGATGAAGGTAAGGGTATACGCTACTTCTCTGTGGATCTTCTATTAAAGTTAAATGATGGAATATAGAATCACCTAAACCATTGACAAGCTCCAATAATAAAGTTTTGACTGTACGAAGTGGCATTTCACCTAATGGCACTTTTTCACTTGCTCTACGCTTCCATTCGGCAGGTGGTGTATTAATAAAAAATCGATTGATTTCAAATAAGAGTTCATCAGGATTTAATATGCCTGATCTAAGGTTATCTTGAATAGTTTTAGCTAATTTCCATAAACATTTCATAATCAACTCAGTGTATTTGGTATCTTTTGCAGAAGGTGAATCACCAGGACATAATAAAGCAGAACATTGAGCCAAAATGGCTAGTAATGCACTAAATAACAAATTTAGTAGTCTGTAATTGTATCAATTTGCATATATATATATATATATATATATATATATTTTATACCTAAAAGTAACATTTCTGGCGCTATTTTCCAATACTTTGACCATAGCTACATTCAATGCCTTTGATAATTGAGGTCCCGATTCCAAAGCAAGCATTTTTTGATCTAATAATCGATGGGAGAGTTCTTGTAATAAATGATTTAATGCAGTTTGTGGTACAGCACATGCTAAATCTCTATTTGAAAAGAGCAATACTAAAGCATTTACTAAGTGTTTACAAAGACGTGTTGTAGCAGGCTGACGTGGATCAACAGTAGAATAAGCAATTCTAACTTGAAGAGTGATTGCATTGATCAATGCTTCAATATCAGGCAAAATAGCTTCTGGATTATGGGATAAAAATTTATCTAAACTTTTAAGTGCTTCAATACTAGGTTGAGGATCACCATTTGTGATTTGAGTAATAAGATAATCAACAATATCTTCTTGATTGCCATAAGATGGTTGTTGTTGTTGTTGTTGAACAGGAGGGGCTGCATGATATCCAAATTGTTGTGTACGTCTGGTATCAACTGGATTACGATGACCGTATTGTGGCTCTGGAATACGTTGCCCATAATCATCAGTAACATCTTCCATAGGTTCAGGTTCGGGTATACTTTGTACATAGTGAATTGAACGTTGAGGATTGACAATGTTACTTCTAGGTTTTCCAATGTGTGATCTACCACCAATACGAGGTAAGTTACTGATTGATGGCAATTCGTCAATTTCCATTTCTTCGGCTTCTTGTTTGGCTCTTTGTTCTCTTTCTACTGCTGCAAGAACTGTTGCAGATGGTTTAGTACGCTATAATGAAACATTGTTAATAACGTATAAAATAAGAAATGCATTTATATTGATACCTTTAAACGTTCTTCAAGCATGCTCTTTTCTTTATCTCCAAGTTTTGTCATATACTTCATGACGGTATCACCAATTAATATGTAAGCTTGAGCAATTGCGTTAAGGGCAGCATTTCGAACACCTGCATCTCGGTCACCAATATGAACAGCAATTAATGGTAAAGCTTTGTTGGGAAGCATAATTTCAACACCCTTTTGCTGAATTAATCCACCAACTTCTTCTAAACATTCAGCACGCGCTTTTGCATTTTTTGAACTGGCAACTGATTCAAGTAACCAATTGAACATTTTACTAGGAGGATAAACACGACAAAGTGAATTCAAAATAGCACGAACACGAGCACGCATCACTTCTTTAGGATCACCAATTTTGTTAATCAAAAAAGGTAAAAATGAGACAGCTTCATATTCTGTTAAATTTACGCCTTCTTCATCCAAGATTGCCACGAGATTCTGAGTAATATCCAAACATTTGATCAACATACTAGTATTTGTATCAAAGAATCGAATTGTCAAATATTTAAGGATCAAATCTAAATTAGCCACATAACGTTTCTTCATGTCAGAATAGTCAACATTGTATTTTGTAGCACACAATTCAGGTGAACCAAGACATTCATTCAAGATACCCAAACCATTCAAACGATCACGCTCAGCATACTGACTAGTGCTAAACAATAAAGTAGTTACTTCTGGACTCATATTGGCATCAAATTGAACCTTAAGGCCCTCAATTACGTCTGATCTTGGTGTATCGAATTGCCATCTGTTTTCTTTTTTGGCTCGAATTTGTTTAGCACGAGGTTCATTTGTCAAGATCGGAGCAGTGGAATCTTCAGAAGATGAAGCAGCAGCAGTACTTGCTTGTGACATGGCTTGTGGTCTTGGTGCAGGGATTCCTCCGACCTTCTTTCTTGTAAGGGTTTTCATACGACTAGGGGTTGAACTGGGGGCTCTACCAACATGATCATCTGCTGCTGCATGAGTGGACTCGGGACGTTTCTTTGTTGCAGAAGAGACGCCACCAATGCTACCACCAACAGAACTAGAAGGAGCAGATCCTCTAGCTGCCTCAACAAGTGGCATAACAGTTTGACGTTGTGCAGCTTTAAGTTCAGATGTCTTACTAGCAACTGCATCATATCCAACAACACCAATCAATTCAGGAAGAGCAGCTTGAGCAGCTTTACGAACATCGGCATTACGATCTTGTAAACAAGAAAATAGAGGAGAAATCATGCCATTAAAATCATATTTGGTAGCATCAGGTTCTTCTTTAATTGCAGTACTAAACCAGGTTAATAATTCTTTACGAAGAGCAGGAGTTTCGTTAGCTAAGCTAGTACCAAACACTGGAGCCATCATCTCCATTGTGCATGTTTTTCTAATGTTTTCCAAAGCAGCAACACCAGCAGCTCTTACATTGGCTTTATTATCAGATAAAACTGCAATGATAGCGCCTGTAAATACCTTGACATATTTTTCAAATGGTTTACCCATAGCTACGGCTAATGAACCTGTAATGTCAACTGCAACAATCTGCAAGTTTTTATTACTGTCATTTAATCTTTGTTTGAGAACACCAGGAAATTCAGCACCTAATGAAGGTTTGATACGGTTGTTGGCTTCAGAAAGAATGCTTGCTACTTTTTCTAATCCTTCTTTTCGAATCTTCCAATTAGCATCTCCACATTCTGCTACAGTTTTACCTAATGGGCCAGAGATATCAACTCGAGGGAACAATGATTCAATAGCGTCAGCACTAGCACTAGCGCCTCCATCATCTCCATCATCGCCTCCAGCACCAGACTGTTAAAAAAAGAAAAGAAAACAAATGTCAAATTATACTCATTAAATGAAATATACTACCAAAACTTACTAATCCAGCTGGAGCTTTAGTTGGTTGTGGCGGATCCATTTTAGAAACTCTTTCAAATTCTTGTTCAATTGTAGCTAAAAGAGCAGGACTAACGTCTTCTACAAACGATTTGACCTCTATTTATTGCAAAAAAAAAAAAAAAAAAAAAAAAAAAAAAAGTTCAGTATCGTATTATATTTTTTACTATATCACTTACCTGGGCCGATATATTGTCTTAAAGCACCCAATACTGTAACTGCACTAGTTCTTACAGATGCATTTGTGTTAGACAAACCAAATTTCAAAAGATCGATCAAATCACGAATTTGTAAACCATGAATACCAAAATCCATTAAAGAAGCATGAATCCACAAGAGTGAATCGGCTAAAACTTTGGGAGATTTTGCTTTTTTCAATACAGGATAAGCTTGTGAAAATACAAATTGTAATGATATTCTCTCTGCAATAGCCACTAAACATTCGCCAGCAGGTTTCTTGAGTTTGATATCGCCCAGTTTTTCGACCATAGCAGGAATACATAGAGCAGCACACGCCTTATTGAATTTTGGACATTGCACTGATAATGTTTGAATAGCTAAAAACATTTTGCCCATTACTTGAAAGTTCATTTCTTTCCATCCTGGTTTTTTAGAGAATGAGCGAATTATAATTTCTGGTTCAATAGTGGATCCATCTACTTGTTCGAAATGCTGGCAGAGTGATTCCATTGCTGCCAAACGTACCTTCCATTGAGCTTGTTGTAAATCAGTATGAATAGCTTCTGGTATGAATTCAGTTGCTCTAGCTTCAGCATCTTCAGGGGAAAATTTATATTTAATCTCTTCTGGGCCACTGGAAGGGGGTAACTTGGCACTCTTTTTAGGACCGGTAGTGGCACTAGCAGCGGCAGGCTTTGGTTTCGAAGAAGATAATGCTGGTTTCTTCATGCTACTTGCACCAGCTAAACGAGCAGGAGGCTTTCTTTTAGGAGGACTTACTGCTGTAGCTGAAGCAAACGGATCATCATCAATAGCCATAGAATCTGCTTTAACCGTAGTTTCTGCTTTAATTTTAGGTTTTGTAGCTGGCTTTCTAACCGCAACAGGGGCTTTTTTAACTGGCGGTGGTGGTGGAGCAGCTTTTTTAACCTTTGCTTTCACTGTTGCCTTTGCACATGCTTCGTTAATTTTACCCATTTTAATATCGTCCAACCCATCAGTAAATGCAAGCATTGGTTTTTCGCCAATAAGCTTCATCAAAGTACCCAAACCTTCAGCACCAGCTTCTCGAGCATTAGCATCAGCATCATCTAATAATTTTTTAAACATCTCTGCAAATGTCTTGATTTCTGCTTTCCCAGGGATCTCTTTTACTTCTTTTAATCGTCTCGAAATAAGTTTAAAACATTCAGACCTCACTTGAGGATTTTTATGTTTTGATGCAGCTGTAACATCTTCAATTAATTCAGACATTGGAACTGATGCAAATACTGCATTGAGACCATTTGCAAGTTGTTCTAAAATAGCTGGTTTTCTTTCTTTTAATTTTTCAATCATAACAGGTGCAATGGTTGGTTTGTATTTGCCAAAATCTGTTCGTAATCCAGTTGCTATTTTCTCGATACATGTTGCTGTTGCGCCTACTAGTAATATATTTGCATCATTGATACGCTAATATTAGTTGTATACGTTAGTATATTTATGTATGATTAAATGCAAATAATCATTTTTACTTTGGCCAGCAATGTTATTAGTTCACTATAATCTTTATCCATAATTTTCTCTGTTTTCGCTTGTTCCAATAATGCATCTAAAGCCTCTCTTCTTTCCTGCCATTTTTTTGATTCAAGTAATTCTTTGAAATTAGGTGGTAATTTAGCGGTAATATCCACTGGATCAGCAAAATCAAAAGCGTCTACTTCATCTACATCCATTTCATCATCATTGTCCTGAGCATCTCCTGCATGATTTATCCATAAAAAAAATTAATAATGGATCCATGCTTTCTAAGTTATATCATCGTACCTATATCTTGATCATCTTCTACTTGTTCTGGTTCTTCAATAGCTTGTTCAGATCGAATTAATCGTTCAGGGGTAGGTTTTTCAGCAGGTAACTTTGAAAAAGCTTCTTCTAATTCTTTAATTTGAACTGGCTTTAGAGTACTAATACTTGGCATTAAGGGTTGTCCAATCCATCGATATAATTCTACAGTTAATGCATTTGCTTCTGCTCGAACATTTTTATCTGTATGACCAAACATTTTTGGAATCACTTTGAGAATAGGCTTTGGATTGACTTTTTTAATACCAAACTGTCGAACAAGTTCTTTAAGTACGATTACTGTTTGAGTTACTAATTTAGGTTGTTTTGCATTTAAACCAGGAAGAACGAATTCCTTTTAAGAAATGTTAATATTTATGTGTGTATGTGTTTGTGTATGTGACCAACATACAAGTATAGGTTCTGGTGTATCAATTTCTGCATAAAGTAATATAATATCTGTTGCTTTTTGCTTTGTTCCTACTTTGGTTGCTCCCAAACATTTTTCAACCAGGGCAGGTATAACAGTTTCACGTGTGCTAAATGCAAATTAATATTGTAATTTACTTTAATGATAAATAGATATGTACCTTGAAGCATTAGGTGCGTTGCTTACGTATTCAACGAGTGCAGATAAACCAGCTTCTTGAGCAACAGCATTTGGCTCAATAGCAAGCTTTTTCAAGTATGGTTCATAGGTAAAAAAATCACTATCTTCAACTGTAGTTTTAAATAATTTTGTTAGATCTTCGCAAGCAGATACACGAGCCTTCCAAAGCTATTTATATACAAAATTAAATAAATTTCAACCAAGCATTTTTTATTTTCATTTCTGTATATACTTTATGTTGTAATTTATCTAATATTGATAAAGAAGAAAAATCTTCTTCTTTATTGTCCATTTTATATATTTTTTAAAGAAAAAAGAAAAACAGAGAGAAAGAAAGAGAAAAAAGAGAGAGAAGAAACTTTTTTTCACAATTTGGATTAAGGGTTACAACTACTAGATCCACCACAAATATACACACGACATATTTACACAAACAATTAAGCCGGGCACATTAAAAAAGTGCTTCGCGAATGTTTATCGGTTCCTGTAATTTTAAACACGAAAATGAAGTTTTGTGAAGCGTGTTCCAACTGAAATCCAAATTTGATTGAAATGTTGTCAATGAAGAACATGAGTTAATACATAACTTTTTCGTTATAACAAGTCATATAGTCTCGAGATCAAATAAGCCCAAACTGAGGGGTAATTTATTAAGGAGTCCACGCCATTGTCTCATGGATATAGTAGATCATGAGAAGAAACAATGAAAAGGTTAAATCTTTATTGGGTAAATTCAGAAGAAAATAGACAGGACAAAGAAAGTGGAAAAATCAGATCAATAAAGTAATAATACACAACTTGAATACAAGTTATAATTTATCTCCTCACTCATTTTTTCATATAAAAATATCTGTTCTTTTTTCGTTACATTTTTCTCATTTTTCCCTTTCAATTTTCCTTTTAATCAAAAAATATATGTTGTAAATTATGAATATTACAGATTTACTTTTACCTCAAAACATCCAGATTGAAAAATCATTTCCTTCTTCTTCTTCCTCTTCTTCTTCCTCTTCTTCTTCCTCTTCTTCTTCTTCAAAAATTATTAAACCAATTCCAATTGATATTAAAGGTGCTCCAGTACATGATGATGAATTAATGCGTTTATGGGAATCTGCTTTAGAAAAATCTGGATTTTCAATGAAGATTCCAAATGAACGAAATACACTCACTGATGCCGTATTAACTCCAACATATTATTCAAGCTTTGTAAATGATATTCCAGTTCATACTAAGGTTATTGGTAGACATATGAACGGTTCATTCAGATGTCATATCGGAACTAGTAAAGCATCTCGTCCTATTCAATCAATTGAATTATGTCGTCAAATGAGACTTTTAGTCGTATTCTTTCGTACTGAAAATGTAAAATCTCAACTTGTTTCTCCAGAATTTATCTTTTTTCCAACTTGGCTATTACATTTGTTCCGTTATACGCAACATGGCTCAACTCCGGGTAGAACCGATGTTCGTTTTTTGGAAAATGCAAATATGGCAAAAGAAGACCACATTTACCGTTTGAATCATGTGTTGAATACTTTGTTTCGGTTTAACCTCCGTAGCTTTGATCCTCACAAGATGCGATCAGCAATTGAATTAGCTAATTTCCTGTTTGATCAGGCTGGTTTAGATTATCGTAATTTACCTCGTCCTATCTTTGCAAATGAAGTTCCACCTCCTTCTTATCAACAACTTTCTGAACAACCAGCTATGTATCCAGCTTTGCTCTTGCTTCTTCATTCTCCTCGACCAACAAAGTTTAAACCAACTTGTCATAATTGTAATACAAAACCTGCTTCAAGACGTCGATTGTGCGTAGCATGTTATCGTTATCAATTGAAGCATAATGAGCCTAGACCTTTACGTTTAATAGTTGCCAATAGACCGGGTCCTCGTATTCATCAACATCAGCATCAAGATGATTCTTCTGCTTCTACTGTTGCTTTGAATAGTAAATCACTACCGATGGTCTTTTATTCTCCAAAAGCTACTACTGCTCGTACTCAAAAATTCTGTGCCAATTGTAATGTTAAAGAAACTCATCAATGGTATCGTAATTTATGTGGTCATGGAAACTGGTGTGAAACTTGCAAGAGTTATTATCTTCGTCATACAAAGGTCAGACCACCAGAGTTGTTTGTCAAGGCTGCCAAACGTAAGGTGGATGTACGTACCTTGGTTAATTGGAAGACTTGGTTTTGGGATGACATACCTGCTGAAACTATTGAACTTGCTACTGCTGCTGCGTTATCCAGCAATAACAGTTATATCAACTACTTTACCAGCAATATGAATAGTCCTACTACCAGTACAGCTTCGTCATCTTATTCTTATCCTACTACACCACCGCCTGCATCAACAACATTTCAAGCAAATTATTATTATTATCAACAATATCAAAGAAGACAATCTTTATATTCTTCAAATTCTTCTTCTCCAGCAGCATCTACTTGGTGATTTAATTACACTTTTTATCTTTACTACTATCGTTTATCTACAGATCTTATGCTACGCTTTTCGTATGGCACTTTTTATTTGTTGTTGTTTCAATTATGTAACTATTGTCTTCATTTTTATATGATTTTCTTTCTACTCTCATGTATACATATGACCTTTTCATTCCTTTGTTTATCTTTATTGCATATTTAATATAATTCTACACTTTTATTGTTCTTCTTCTTTTTTTCATATTTTATCATAACAATAATAATAAATCATCATATCTATAACAAGTATTGACTTCTATACATTTTTCAATGACCTTGATTCAAACTTGAATATCTCAAGAAAAGTACACACAAATTGAACTAGATTAATACATTATTTAACTGAGCACATCAATGTTTTTTAAAATTCAATTTGAATCAATTTGGATTTAAACCTTAATTCTGAAAAAAGAATATTCATATTTCACTAATGACAAAAATTAAACTTTCTCAACTACCCCTTTTTTCAAATGTGCAGACATTTATTGTCCATCCTTACAAATACCAATGATACATTGCATTTGCTGTATATAATAAACTCCTGCGCCCCAAGTGCATATCAGCGCTATTACTCGTCAAATATCAGAAACTTCATTGTTTGGAAAATCATAATCCAAAATGTCAAATTATTTATTCGCTTCATAAAAAAATTGGAGCGCAAGCAATCTCAAATAAACAACTTCAAAGCAATGCAAAGCAAAGCTATTGGATTATACTTTATATCTTATAAAGTTATTTCAAACCAAAGCTTCTGATATGTAAATGACTATATGTTCAAATAAACGTTTAAAACCTCAAAGGATGTCAAAACTGACGAATTTTAATTCGGGAAAATAAACAATTAAGCTCTAATTGGTTTTAACACTATACAGCATATTCAAAATTCAGATGGAACATAGGCATTGTTTTCAACAACATTTATGGAATTCTAGTAATAGGTAGTATCCGATGTGTTTTTCTTTCAGTGTTTAGTAGAGAAATTTTTAATTCGCATCTCATATAAGAGAACCGTCTGATTAAGTTCATACCATATATTGTGTACAGTCAAACTTCGATATAAGGTCCCTCAATATAACGGAAACCTCGATATAAAGGAGGCTTTTGTATCCACCGAAGACTGGTAGACAAATTTTTACAACTTAAAATCCCTTATTTCTGATTTACATTTAAGGGAATTTTTTCTTTCCACATATCCCTTATTTTATTATAGTAATATTGGCCTCAAAATTAAAAAAAAAAAAAAGAACAGTTTTAGGAACAAATTGTTTTTTTACTAGATGTAAATACTGAAGATGTTTTCTAATCTTTTGAGGAAAACTCATTTAATGTAATTTGATTGCATCTGCATTATATTACGGGTTTTTTTTATATCGTAGGTAGGAATCTACCATATCTTTAAGTATTTTGAAATCTTCATTATTTGTAGTAACAGAGTTTGAAGTAATATAGCCTAAATTTACTAGAATTTTTCTTCAATTTTGCAGGAATAACATCGTTCGTTTCTTCCATATCGTCAATGTCATCATTATCATCATGGATTAAGGATGTGGTGTGATTATCAAAGATGCCTTCATTCCTTTCTTAAATTGAAGTTGATCTGTGTTTTAAATTTGATTTAAGAGAGGCCCTCGATATAAGGGACTTTTTGAAAGAAACCACGGGCGCCTTTAAATTGAGGTTCGATTGTATAGTACGATCAAGTTGCGTAAATCTACATCGAAAATACAATTTAATGGTATGCCAAAAGTGGAACGATTTAACTTTACATTGATTAACTTTCGGCCAATATCTGAGATACTCTCATATGAGCGCATCGATGACCTTATGATCCTATTGACCATCTCATTTTAGCACTTTCATGTGCTCTGAGAACATACAAGAGGTCAGAGTGTGTATGTTAGAGTACTTTTTACAACGTTGACCTAAAGATTGCACCAAAACCCCCCTTCAAAGAACAAATTTACTATATATCAGGCTCGAATTACTGGGCCTAAACTATCAAACTCCGTCTTATGCGGATTGTACCTTAAAATATCGAGAAAATTGACCCAAAATTTACTTTTTAGTTGATAACTCTTGCAATTTTGAAGTAATCTCCAAGAGCAATATTTTAAAACAGATATATAAGAAAGAAAAATAATTCTAGCAAAAATTCCAATCTAGCTCATATACTATTTATAAAGCTATTTCCATTAAAAGCATACAAAAACGCAGCTTTGATGGACTATAACTCGAGATAGGAACCGATTAAACATATACTTTGTTAGACAAAAATGGTTCTTTTATTTGGCTTTATTATATTTTACCATAAAATCAATTTTGAAAAATCATGAATTTTCCCCTTGTATACCCTCGTCCAAAATTAGACTTTTTCGAAGAAAGCTAATAACTTTATGAAAAATAAAGCTAGAGTGACAAATAATGCCTCAAATAATAGGTATTTTTTGCATTATTTGCTTGTAACACTAACGTTAAAATTTTGTTATGAAAGTATTTTTAAAATCACTAAAAACTGATTTTTATGTTTTTGCATTTTTTACAAAATTTTTGGTGATACACGTTTTCAATAAATATGCCATTAATTACAAAATTAAATTTTATGTTGAGGTTACTTAATATAGTTAGCCAGGTTAATATACATGTTTGCTGTCAATTTTGCATTTTAAAAATTTAGAATCATTTTTATCCAATTTTTGCATCATCAGAAAATTTTGTATTTCAACTGCCGCCACACCTGAGATATATGAAAGTTTAAAGAAAATTTGCCGAAGTTATTATTTTTTTGCAATGCAATGGTATGTAGGGGATGTTTAAATTAGAAAATATAATACTGTAGTTGCAAATGGAACACCTCATTATTGTAAATTGAAGCAGGGTAGTGAAATAGTTCTGTTCAATTCAAATACTTTAATTGGATTTACAAAAGTTTCTTGTATATTTATGAGGAATAAGAAATTACATTATTTATTAAATTCAAGAAGAACAAATCCTTTGAACATCTCGCTATTTGTGGTTTTTATTATTTTAATAATGCAATATGTTGCATGGCAACGGTGAATTTTATTAAATTCACACAATAATGTAATGATTTGATCCATTACATTCTTACTTAAATCCAATTATTATATAATCAACTCCCAAGTCATATAAGTACCAATAATCTATGCAGACTAAATGAACATTAGTGAATTTATCTGTTTCTTCCTT
>JAEPRC010000366.1:0-42702 GCA_016758945.1 Mucor plumbeus
TTTACATTTATTTGGCTGTGTAAAAATGTTATAAAATGTTAACATAAAATTCCGTTAAAAAACACGATTTACATGATTTTCATGTTAACATTTTACAACATTTTTTAACATTTTTTTTCCCGTGGTGCTTGTATACCCTCGTCCAAAATTTGACTTTTTCGAAGAAAGCTAATAACTCTATGAAAAATAGAGCTAGGTTGACAAATAATGCCTCAAATAATAGGTATTGTTTTGCGTTATTTGTTTATAACACTGACTTTAAAGTTAAGCTATAAAAGTATTTTTGAAATCACTAAAAACTGGTTTTTATGTTTTTGCTTTTTTTACAAAACTTTTGGTGATAAACGTTTTTAATAAATAAACTATTAGATAAAAAATTTAATTTTATGCTGAGGTTACTTAATAAAGTTAGCCCGGTTACTATATACATTTACTGTCAATTTTGCATTTTAAAAATTTAGGATCGTTTTTATCCAATTTTTTCATCGTCAGAAAATTTTGGATTTAAACTGCCGTCACACCTGAGATGTATGAGAGTTCAAAGAAAATTCGCCAAAGTTATTATTTTTTTTTGCAATGCAATGGTATGTAGGGGATGTTTAAATTAGAAAATATAGTACTGTAGTTTCAAATGGAACATCTTATAATTGTAAATTGAAGCAGGGTAGTAAAATAATTTTGTTCAATTCAAATACTTTAATTGGATTTACAAAAGTTTCTTGTATATTTATGAGGAATAAGGAATTACATTATTTATTAAATTTAAGGAGAACAAATTTTTTGAACATCTCGTTATTTGTGGTTTTTATAATTTTAATTATGTAATATTTTGCATGGCAACGGTAAATTTCATTAAATTCACACAATAACATTTTTCATCTCTCTCGAATATTAAACTAAATACAAATATACTACAATCCAAAATAAAATTAACGTTTTCTCAAATTGTTAATGTGTATATGTATTATAATAAAACATACTTTGCCACGCCTTTTTATAAACGGGATTGCTTCCCTATGTATAGCAGCGGCAAACACTTTACAACAATTAAGTTACGCGAGTTAATTTTAATACAGTAGTTAGACTATATTAATAGGTAAAATTGTATTGAAAAAAAAAAGACGATAATAGTAATGTTATAATTGGAATTAACAAATTATATTCATTCTGTAAGTACAATATGTGAAAGGGACAAAAAAAGGGACAACGGTGTAAGGTTAAGCTTTAATTGAGTGAGATGTCTGCTACTAGGTGCATAATAGACAATTTATTTTTTGGCTTGGTGATATGAAGTTGTATTTAGATATACAGTCAAACCTCGATATAAGGTCCCTCAATATAACGGAAACCTCGATATAAAGGAGGTTTTTGTATCAAGGATTAAGGATGTGATGTGTCGATATAAGGGACTCTTTAAAAGAAACCACGAGCGCCCTTAAGTTGAGGTTTGACTGTACATACCAAATATCATAAGCGTGTTTTAAGTTTAAATAACTAATAAAATGCCCAACAAAATTATTCATTGACCTAGCTATTGATGATGAACTTTTTAGCTTCGTTTTTCGTAGAGAAAACAAAATTTTTGTCAACTTTTTTTTCAAATTGAAAATTTGGGACGAGGGTATTACTGGTCCTTTTTTTTTTTAGCAAAACCGACGAAATTCTCTTTTTATACATTTTTAAGAATATTTTTTCGAAAAATCAATATTTTCAAAAAAAAAATCAACTGGATCTGCTAGAACTCACTGAGATTTATAACAGAAAAAAAAACAGCTGCTGGCTGCTGCTCGATTTTGAAATCTACTACAAAAAATGTCAAAAAAAAAAAGAAAATACCTAGAATTTTTATACTTAAATGTTTTGTAAGCGTTACAAACTAAACAAGTTTTATTATTAAAAGATGTTAGTATAGCTTAATTTTTTGAAGAGATATGAGAGTTTAAAGCTTTTATATTTAGTAGTGAAATGCGTGTAAAAATCTGAAACTTTAGCACTGGAAAAGTTATACCAACTTCAAAAAATAGGATATTTCTGAATATCTGTTTTTGCATTGAAGTTGAACATTTCAGGTACATTGGCATATAATTTTTTTTTTTAGCGTTAATTTGAGAAAAAAAAAGTAAAGCAGAGATGAAAAGTGGAACCTTGTTTTCAAGGAAAAAATAGTGAGTTTTGATTTATCGAAAGGTAAACGTATAAAATTATTCAAAAGAAAAAGTGCCGTTTTATTATGAGCTTATAGAGAGGGTTTATATACTAATTGAATAAGTTCATTAAATGTGAATGATAATATACAGTAATTATTAGAATGAACATATGAATATTGCGCGGATATAATATAATAATGCTTCTCTGATCCCATAGTAGCATGATGATAAGTGCATGGAATGCAGCATTATATGATTTGCATGTCATACATCATGGTTTGGTAAATATTTAAACTGGTAATTTGGTAATTCCTAATTCTGATAGATCAAAATTTACCTGTCTTTGAGTTATTTTGGTAGATATAAAATAAACATAGAAATTCGTGATGGCATAATGCGATCAATTCATATCTATTTAGCAATTTTTGAGGCATAGTTTTAAAGTATTTAATATAAGGTTAGCTATAGAAAGGAGCACACCCTTCGATTTTGGAGATTAAAGATTATGAAAATTCAATTTTTAGAACATCCAAATTTTATTCCTCGAGTTGGTACCTCGTAACTCTGCACTTAAAAATTAATTTCTTTAGATATACTGATGCAAATGTTCTTAAAATTAATTGAGAGATGCGTAGACAAGTCTTAAACCAGTATATAATATATGATATTCCATGTATCGTTATAGCATGTTTAGATCGAAGTTCTACCTTTTTGGGTAGTATGATTTATTCTGCAATGTATGTTTCGCATATGCCTGTAACGAAGAATTAAAAAAACAACTGTAATTTGAATCTTGATCTAAAAAATATTTTAGAGAAACTTTGTTACTGTTTTTTGATAAGGAAAGTGTATCTGATAAATTACCTTTAAGCAATTACAAGAAAAAATAAGTTATTGCAGTAAGTTTAAAAGCGGTAGATTATTCAATGTGGTTCCAATTAATCAATCAAGAGTAAAATATACGCAATATCAAAGCTATTGATGAAACAATGATTTAAATCAGCTTCAAATCAGTGATGCAAAATTTCTTAAGCACTATGCAGTTATTTATTTCTTTACATAAGATTGTTATAAAGTTATACCTTTCCAAAAACATCTTCACGTAAAACAGTTTCTGCAGCGATTGTCATAATAGTTTTTTCAGAAAATTTGTAGCTTATATCTCGTTTTACACCTTACTTTCCGTGGAGATGCAAGTATAATAAACTCATAATTAGACACTAATTTACATCTCATATTACATTACTTTGTATGATACCGTCAAATTATTCTGAACAATGTTGATGTGTTGTCTCGGCTTGTACACTCTCTTGCTCAGAATGTGCTTCAGCATGTATGCACTTGTGCCATAACGAAAGAAAGTTTTTAAAAACTTGCCAAGTAATCTATAAAACAGGTCAAATTCGTACATATATATTTCGATTTGGGACAATATCTTTTATCTTTTATATTTTTATTTTACGATACAGAAGCACAAATAGCAGCTGATAGTGAAAATGCATGCCCTAGACAATATTTTTCAACTGCCACATTATTATACGTTTAGTCAGTATTAAAACGTTTATAAAAACTTATATTAAGAAGAAAATAATAGATATAATGCATAAATTTACATCTATATGTACATGTAATACATCTTGCATTTCCTGGATAAAAAAACATGTGTTTCTGCATTATGTAATCTTCCTCATTTATGTGCAGTAGCCGTTTGTACATTAATAAGAATATACAAGAAAATAGATAGAATATAAAATTAGCATTGATCTAATTTAGTTTAGTAGTAAGGCTTATAAATGTTACTCATGCTCTATATTTCTGTTTAAGTTTATAAGTGTGTCATAATTGCTATCAACTTTTTAAGAGTTTTTTATGCCGTCAAGTAGCTAGCAAAGACCAGAAAAAAAAATATGAAAAAAGCAGTTAATATATTCATTTTGATGTAGTATTTTTTTTTTTTTTTTTTTTTTTTTATGCAATTATTTTTAAATTATAGTTTTTTCAACATTTTATTGAAAGGTATGCTTTTTGTGGACAATGCAAATTTTTTGAGTTCCGTTATGATGTTGAGCGAAAGTGATAGCGTTCATGCTTGTGTTGTAGTAGTGTTGCTTTTAGCTTTTTGTAAATCTTGTAATTGCTGTTGATTTAAAGGTTTTCTCATTACACTGAATAAATGTAATTTATCTCTTTTATAATTATTCATTTTAGGGTCTTCAGTTACATCCTTAAAAATGAACTTCTTTTTGGCAGCTTGAAAGAAAAGTTTATCAGCATTTCTTCTTTTTTTGTAGGTCAGATAAATGACTGAAGATTCCTTATTAGTCAAGGCAAAGAAAGTCTCTAATAAAGGTAGGAATGCTACTTCAAGGTAGATGCAATCAGAGGCTAATATCACGTCTGCGCCCAAAACTTGAGAGAGATTGGGAATTTCTTCGCCCCAATTCAATATATCCGCTGTTACAGAATGTTCAAGATGATTGAGTTTGATATTTTCCTGCATTAAATCCATCATTGGTCTATGTACAAGAATAAAACGTTAATATTCATTCAAACTTAATTCAGACTAGATATTACAATTGATCTGTTATCACCATCTGCTTGATTTCAGGACAGATTTTGGCAACGGCTAATCCAACCAAACCAGTTCCAGATCCAATTTCAACAATTTTCTGGTTTTTAAACAATGTTCCATTAGACTGAACGTTTTTCCAGATAAAATAATCAATCATGACGTTTGCACATTTCCAAATTTTGCCACCACATCCCCCACTCATGTCTTGAGCAAGTAAAATAGGTTCAGATAAACCATCAAATGCAACACTTCCAGTATGTGCTTTCACTTCTTGTTCTCTTTCAGTAATGTAATCAAATTCATTGAATATTGATACAGGTTGTTGAACTATCGAAGACATCTTGGGGTTTTTTGTTTTAATGAATGAAAAAAAAAAACGCTCAAAATAGAGAGATAAAGTTATCAATAGATATTCCTCAATCTCTCCTCCATTGAGTATTTCCTTTCTCTTTGATAATGCAAAGCAGTCCTTGATTGCCTTCTCAATTAAGCATTGCGGGTATTGAAGAGGGAGGCTGAAGGGGTTGACAGATGTGAACCAATAGCCACTCAAACAATACCACAAAATGTGAGTTCAATACCTTCATGCGTTATGAATAAGATTTACTTTGGATCTGGCTTCTCATTAACCTATTGCTGTGTTACCTATGAGCTAACTTAATTTCGCAATCAAAACAAGTTTAAACAAGATGCGTTTCTGGTTCTGTTTATTAATTCATCTTTTAGTAATTTTTAGCGGGTCTCTAAATCAGGAGTTACCAAAAGAGGTAAGATAAATGAAAAAAATGACAGATTCAGGTACCAAGTCAATTCAAATGCCTAAAAATGGTATATAGTTTTTATTTGAGCTGTATTTCATAAAATAAGTCATTCATGTTTTGAATTAAATTAATTGAATATTTAGACAGGGTTTTGATTTTTGTGCAATGGCATTATTTGGGGTTCATTTGGTTTTGTTAACTCCTGTTTATGAGGATTCATGCAACCCTTAACTATCCGAAAACATATGTATAAATGCATTGTTACACTAAAAGCAGGAGCGAAAAAGTTGTTTTCTGGTTGCAATGCTATTACTATCATGTGGTGCAATCAACATATATAAATAAATAATATAATACTCTATTTATATAAGGTAGTTACATAAAGCCTATCTATATACACAATCATTAATAAGCGATGGTCCGTGCATAAATGCTTCAGCTTGGGCCATAAAAGTACGATATATATACAAGGAATTTGTTACTGCAATTTTGTAAAAATTTTCTCTATGACACTGTCAAGGAACGCTCAAAGCAGGAGTTAAAATAAATGTATATATAGGCATTATTATCCATCACTGTACCCTTTTATGAGAAGTAATGTGTTAAGGTAGTTATAAATACAATTGATCTTTATATAGTATCAATAAAGTCTTGATGATAGTAGCGAGCTTTTACAATATTATTGCATTTTATATAATGTTTTTTACTTATATTATTCATCAAATTATAATATACTTTATTGTTTCATAGGATTTGTGCACGCATAAAATAGTGTTATTTTTTCTTATCAAGAAATGAAAATAAATTATTTAAGGTTGTAATAGGAAGAATAAATAATCAATAATTTCGTATGTATAAATGCGTATTGGTGTACATAATGCGTTTGCTGTAGTAAAGGGATGTCTTAGAAAAAAGTTAAATATAATGAGAAGCAAGGAGAGAAAGGCAAGAGAATTTGTATGTCAATCAATGAGGTCGAATTCAAGGAACGGAGGGATGTACAGGCGATGTATAAATGGGTATATGTAATAAATGAATGGTATTGGTCACTACAGATGTGTTTAATTAGAGGCATATATATGCGATTGATTGTTAGTAGGTGGACAACAAAGCACACACTTTTTGAAAAAGTCTTTTAATGTAAATCTAAAAAAAAATTGGAAAACTGCATTTGTTGTTGGATTTGGAGGATTTGGAGGTGGTGGTCTTGGAGGCAGAGGAGGTCGAGGCTTTCTCCAGTTTTTTTTATTGATTTTTTTATTGTTATTTGATTGCATTCTTTTTTTTTATATATATGTATTTCCATACGATTAATTGTTAATAAATAAAATATAAAATAATTGCTTACATGAATGCTAATCTTTTTTTCTTTCTTTTGGTTGATTTTCCCGGGAAAATTAACTTTTTTGTTGAATTTTTTTGTAATAAAAGTAGAATACGTAAATGCTAATATCATCAATGATAAATGCCTGTGTTTTATTTTTACAAAAAGAGTAGAAAAAAAAACTTGACTTTAATAATTAAATTCAAATGTTGCTGATCATCCAAAAAATATAAGAAGGGCCCAGCAATATAAAAGATGGTATAACAAAAAAGAACAAGTATATCGGTTTAGTAAAATGGATTTTTTATAATAAATCGAGAAAAATTAATAGGAGTAACATTTGCGAATTTTCTTTATTATAAAAATGTTACCTCCAAAGCATGTTACTACGTACATGAGTTTATTTTTTATTTTTTTGTATGATTACTTACCAGGTAAATTAGGATGCTTTTTTTTTTCCTAATATCACATTTTCGCTCAAATTTAACTTTATAGGAATGAAAATTGTTGTAAAGTTCATCCCGTTTTCAAGGAGTTCCTTTTTATATAAAATAATGTAAGGGAATCAGTATTTTTTTTTTTTTAATTTTAAAAACAAAACACTGTCAGTAATAATTGAGAAGTGTAAAAAAGCCTTCTACTAAAGCATAATTTATAAATATAATTATATTAATTTTAAACGTTAAGGAGCAGCAAATAATTAAAGTCGTTTACGTGAGAAAACATGAGCTTTTTTTGCATCAAATACTAACAAATCATTACTATGAGCTATCTAAAGCACTATTGTAAAAGATAGTATCATCATCAGATTATTGACATTATTAGTATATTTCATACGTTTACAAATAAAAATATCATGAAAAAAGGGAGGCCACATGGGATTTCGAGAATAGATTACTTCATGCATTGTTCTGCATTCTCCTATGTAAAATGCAGTATGTCTTATTGCGCTATAAATGGGTTATAACCGAGAGTTGTTACTTAGATCGCAAGTACATAGGAGCATGAAAATAGAAGGGTTTTTTCTTTTTTTTTTGTTCTTTATTAAACTTCAAATTTGTTAAACGCTGTATGCTCATAATGTACGAACGTGCATAGGTTAGTCGTATATGAATGAAAATAATGCACCTTAATGAAATGGTTGTTTCAATGTTGTATACATGTATTTTTTTTTTTTTTTTTTTTTTTTACGTATTTCATCTTTCAATATTATAATGCAGAGCTATTACGTGCAGCTAGAATATGGACATCATAATTTGCGGAATCAATTGCCAAATCTTCGTTTTGTATTTGCATAGTAGAAATTATCTATAAATCAATATGCTTGTGACAATACAAATACGTATAAACATCAGATTAAGGAATAAAGACATTTGCGAGCAGATATTATAAAATTATCGACCCAACTATGTTATACTCTTAAATAAACTATTTTGAAGCCTACTGTTTAGATGCCATGAGCTTTTAATGCACAATATCTCTACCTGGTGCATTTAGATCTAAACCCCTCAATAGACTAAAACACTGATTTACGATTATTTTCAATTTACCCTTAATATATTAAAATCTAAAATCTTGTTATACTTTCTATCGATCAACGATTGAAATGTGTTTTTCGTTTTGTAAGGGAAATTAAGGAGGTCAGTATGTTAGAATTAAACGTTTTCTTCGTCATTTAGAAGAAAGGAGTGGTATTATAAATTATACAACGGAATTATATATTTGTAAAATATGGAATATTCAAGGATCTCAGAAGAATCAATATATATTTATTTCATATATAATTGATAAGGAGGGGGGGGGAGGTAAGAAAAAGAAGAATATATGATGATGGGGGTATCACGAAATAAATGATATATAATTATTGATGGAGAGAAGGAGTAATGCTACTATTATTCACCATATCCTTTTCAATCGTTTCAATTGCATCAGATACTTTTCTGAATAAGTTAACTTGGCCAACAACGTCTAATAAGCCTGATTTTCTAAATAATGCCATTGGCTTTTCTCTTAATCTTACAAAATACACTTTAACATCTCTTGCATGATAGGCTTCAACGATTTCATAGAGAATTTGAACGGCACTATCAATGGAAAGTTAGTCGACATATTTATAGAATGTTTACATTAATAATGATTTACCTAGCATCAATAGTTGGCATATTGTCAACATCGAAAATCATATATGAAAGGCCACCTAAACGAGGACTTTCAGAAGGATGAATGGACATATCGCCAAATTGTTCTAATCTACGCAATCTATCTTTAAGTTGGCCAGTATTTGCGAAAAAGAGGGGTTCATCAATACGAACAATGAGAACATCTTCAAGATGTTCCACTACATCTGGGTCATCCTGAATAGGTCTAAATTTATTGTTTGTGCCCTTAACTCTTCCCTAAAGGTATTGAGCAATTAATAATTTATTTTATGAAACACACAATTATTTCTTTTTTTCTTTTTTTTTTCTTCCTTACCATAATAGATATGCGGGGGTAACTTGTTTCCTTGATTGTTAGGAGAAGAGACAGCGTAACAGCGAGTAATGTACCAAATTCGAGAGAAATAACGATTGTAGCAAGAAAAGTAATCAACAATAAGCCTAAATCTCTCCAAGCACCAATTTTAAATATAAAATGAAGATCTTCTGGTAATTCGCCCAGTAAAGATAATACAGCAACAAAAATAATTGAAGATAATACACATTTAGGTAAATAGTAAAAGTACGGCAATAAAAAGAAAATAGCAAATAAAGCAACTACACCAGCAATCAAACATGCCATTTGAGTTCGAGCGCCAGCTTTATCATTGATTTTACTACGTGCTACCTATACAAACAAAAAATAAGGGGTATAAATTTATATCATATTTTGTCAACTCATGTCAATATAACTTACTGATCCAAATGCAGGAATACCTTGAAAAAGGCCACTAACCATATTTGCTGCTCCTAATGCAACAAGTTCTCTATTTGCACTTACAGAATAATTATGCTTACTACTGTAAGTTTTAGCAATAACTACAGATTCAACAAAACCAATAATTGCAATCATTGCAGCTGTAACCAATAAGTCTTTCATGTGTTTATTTTCTGGGAAAGCAGGAATTGAAGGTAATGGAATGCCTTTACCTTCAATAGTACCAAGAATTGCTAGTCCCTTATTTTCCCAATCACAAAAGTAAGTAAGGAGTGTTGACACAACTACAACTAACAAAACTTCTGGTAACAATTGGACCCATTTAAATCTTGCCAATTTGGATTTAGTAACACGAGCCATCATCAAAAATGCTACAGAGACCGCGGAAACGGATGTCGTTAAAACGTGAGAATATCGGATACTCTTAATTAAAAACAAAAGGCGAGCAATGGAACTAGAGGCTTCGGTAATACCATTTTCTTCACTGAGATGAACCAGACCCAATAAGATGATACCTTGTTGAAGAGCAACGACTAAACCAACACCAGAGATGAAACCACGCAAAAGAGCACGACTCATTAGACTATCTAAAAACCCTAATCTAAAGATACCCAACAAGAAGGTAAAGATACCCACAAAGATAGTCATCAAGCAAGCCCAAGCTAAAGCATCTACATGATTTTCTTCATCTCCGTGATTAACTTGAGCGATAGAAGATCCAACCAACAAAGATAAAGTAGCTTCAGGTCCAACAGACATTTGTCTATATTTTTTTTTTTTTTTTTTTGAGGTCAGTTGATTTCAACAAATGTTTATATGTTTATATGTACCTAGACATGCCAAAAACAGCATAGGTTATAGCTGGAAATGCAATAGCATATAAACCATGAACAGCTTCCAGCTTACAAAGAGCAGTAGCGTAAGACAAACCTTGTGGAATCAGTAGACAAGACAGAGTGATTCCGGCAATAAGATCACCCAATAACAAATGAAAGTTATAGAGAGGCAACCATTGTAAAATAGGAAGGTAATATTTTGATCTAACTTTGAATGTACTCCATTTATCCTTTGGAGAGCTATCATTTATACGAGCCGAAGGTACTATTAATAAGGTTAGACAAGAGTTTTATAATCATATTCTCGAAACATACAAGGGGAAGCGGCCATATATCTTGGAAAATTAATTTGATCTAGGCCCAAAAGTAACGATTGACGTTCATTTACAATAAGATCGGACGGTAAATAATCATCATGATGGTCATCATCACTACTATCTTCGAGGTGAATTGTAGTTGAATGAACCTCTATTGTAATATTTGCATTGTTATATTTTCATCGCAGAATATTGTAGGCTCAAGTACTTACCAATACTGTTGGTTGGGCTTCTCTCTTTTGCAGATTTTTTCATTTTATTTTATATTCGGGAAAAAGAAGGAAGAGAAAGAAAAATAAAATGGCTAAAAAAGAAACTTTTCATCCTTCTTTATAGATATCAAATAAACGCAGAACAATTTACATATTATATATACACACACAATAATCATCCGGCGCTTGAATGCTTACATATCAAGATATATAAACACTAAATGACGAAACATTTATACGTTACTCCGGGGAAAAACGATTCGTGCATTTTAATGTGTGAGCGTGTGTGTCCAAATGTTCGTTTTATGTGAAATCCTCTATATTTGGGTTGTATGTAATAATTATACGAGTGTATAAGATGTGGATGTGCGTGTAAAAGTGTGTGTGAGAGTGTGTTTATCTCCCTTCTTTTTCCCCTTTTATATATTTACATATACAATTTCATTATACTTGTAAAATAAATGGATCTCTTTTTACAACCTGAGGATATATCTTCTCCACCTTCAACTCCACCTTCCTCTTCCTCTTCTTCTTCTACAGCAGTAGGAGGAGGAGCTCCTCATAGACCTTTACAAAGACAAAGATCGTCTTATATCATGGACTCAACTGGTGGTGCAGATTCTATTATGGATAAAGTTCGCTTAGATTATATAGGCCGAGTCAAAAGTACATTTCAACAGCTTACTTATGCGCAACGCCATTTCTTTATAACTGAATTATTGGGCTGTTGTGATAATCAATTACTTCAATATATTTATACATTTATTACTCCAAAGTTAAAGATTGATTTCTTGAAAGAATTACCTATTGAACTTTCACTTCATGTATTATCATTCATTGATGACCCTCGTACATTGGTTAGAGCATCCCATGTATCCAAACATTGGAACGTATTACTCAAAGATGAAGCAGCTTGGAAATCGCTTTGTTTCAAGCATCAATATCAACACCAGCAAGTAACACACATACCAAAAGCGTTTCCATTAAAGCGCCCACAACATGCATCTTTTTTACAACAGCGGCATCAATCTCCAATTTCTTACCGTGATTTCTTTCGCCGAAAATATAACATTGATACTGCTTGGAATCAGGGCGGAAAAGTAACTCTATGCGACAATCAAATTGGCGATGGACTTGCTACTTCACTTCAAATGGATGACACATTTATTGTTATTGGATGTGATAATAACCATATTGAAGTATTTGATGCTAATAACGGCAAATATATTCGATCTCTATTGGGTCACGAAGGTGGAGTGTGGGCTCTTCAATTTATAAAGAGTGAGATCAACAATGAACACATTTTAGTTACAGGAGGGTGTGACAGGTGAGGAATTAGTCAACAAATAACTTGTGTATCTGGTATAACATGACTAAAATATATTATACCCAAAACAATAGAGCCGCCAGAGTTTGGAATTTAACCACTGGTGAAAGACTTCATGTATTAAGAGGACATAACTCTACTATTCGTTGTTTAAAGATTCGAGATGATAAAATAGCTGTAACAGGGTCAAGAGACACAACACTTCGTATTTGGAACATTGAGGATGGTACATTACGACATGTTTGCACAGGACATCAAGGCAGTGTCCGGTGCTTAGACATCTCTGGTAATATGGTAGTTTCTGGATCATACGATACTACTGCTCGACTCTGGGATATTGAAACAGGACAATGCTTGCATGAGTTCATGGGTCATCATTCACAAATTTATGCTATTGCATTCGATGGTATAAAAGTAGTGACAGGCTCCCTTGATTCCCATATTCGAGTTTGGTCTGCTGAAACTGGTGATTGTTTAGCAACTCTTCAAGGCCATACATCTCTTGTTGGGCATCTTCAATTATCAGCCAATATCTTGGTAAGTGGTGGTTCGGATGGTAACCTCCGAGTATGGGACATGAACACATATGAATGTAAACAAAGAATTTCGGCACATGATAATTCAGTTACTTGTCTGCAATACGATGAGAAACGCATATTGAGTGGTGGATCTGATGGTAGAGTCAAATTATGGGATATTGAAAAGGGAACCCTTATAAGATCGTTTACACAACATGCAAGAACGGTTTGGAAAATACAGATGAATGATACAAAAGCTATTGTAATTCTACAGAGAGATCGCCCGCTTGGTCCAAATGAAGAGACTAATGAAAATATAGCTACTCACAGAACAGTCATTGAACTGCATGACTTTGACTTGGACAACAATATCAAGGGCAATAATAGTAGCAATGCAGCAGTTATTGACGGTGATGCCAGTAGCAAGTTAACAACAACAGTATTGACAATAGAGGAAACTCAAGATTGAGTTTTTCAGGTATTGTTTCAGCCTTAACTTTCACATTACATATTTATTGTTCTTTTGTCTATACACTCTTAAATTGCACATGTTTGTCTTTTCTTTCTTAATTACTTCCATTTTACCTCTTTTAATATTATTATTATCCCTCCCCCTCCCTCTCATTTCCGTTTTTTTTACCCCCTAATTATTTTATATCATTATATAAAGATTTGCTTGTTAAAAGTTAAATTCAAACTTTTATACAATTATAACGATGAAGCTGTTGGTAATTGGAGAAGTATTCTTCTTTGTTCGTATATTTAAGAAATTCCTGCAGTTTGCCCTTAGATTTTTTTAAAAAAAAAAGTTCGAAAATAGATGAAAACCTACTGCTTTTTTACTTTTAAAACTGGATCCAAGTTTTAATCTCTGATTAACTTCTTCAACTTCAATTCAAAAACACGTATTAAAAAATACCCTATACCTAGCAGTTGGTATAAATTTTCCAGTGCTAACGTTTCAGATTTTTACATGATTTTTATTATTAAACATAAAAGCTTTAAACTCTCATGTTTATTCAAAAAATTAAGCTATACTAGCACTTTTTTAATACTAAAACTTACTCTTTTTAAAAATCTGTATAACATACTTAAGCATGAAAAATTTCCAGGCACTTTTTTTTTTCTTTTTTGGCTTTTTTTTTTGTAGCAGATTTCGAAATACTCGCTAGATTGAGTGGCAGCTATTTTTTATTCATGTCATAAACTTCTTTGATCTCTATTGGGAGCCATTTAACTCTTTTCAAAATATTAATTTTTCGTAAAGATATCTTCGAAAATGTAAAAAAAAATTCTCGGTTTTGCTCCAAAAAAGGCCAGTATACCCTCGTCCCAATTTTTCGTTTTGAAAAGAAAATGGACAAATAGTTTGTTTTCTCAACGAAAAACATAATTAAAAAGCTCGTTAATAGTTCAACCAATAGATAATTTTACTGTGCATTATATTTATTAGTTAAAATTAAAACTTTATTATAAAAAGTGGTGTTTATCGTCAAAAAATCTTCAAAATTTCAACTGCATTTTATGCAAAATTTAATATGAAACATCTGTTCAAATTTTATTTAGTCATATGCAAAATTTAAGATTCTACAAAAAGTACTTAAAACGCTAGTTTAACTTATTTTATAGTTCATGAGTCATTAGGTAATTTTATTTTTTAGATCAGTTTTGGATCGATTTGTCAGATCAAATTGATTTTGGGGCTCAGCTATCATAGGTTTTAAGCTGTAATGTGAATTATTATTTTGATTATCTTGACGAAAAGTTAATATGTTTTGATGAAACAAAAAATAAATACTATCTTCCAATGGGATATATCTTGAAAGTACAAAAAGGTAGCATTTTATTATGGACACTCAATTTTTTTAATCATTTTACATCATTTTGGTCAATGTTGAGCCAGTGTTGTTCCTATAATCTAGTATTAACTTCTTTATTTTCAAACAAATATCAATGGTTCTTAGAGATGGGAGAGGAGATGCTTTATCCCTCAAATTTGACATGATTAGACCCAATATTGGACGAAAAAAATTGAAAACCATCTGAAAACCATCTGAAAACCTACTTTTTATGAGCATAAAAAATTGGCAACAAAAACTTTATCTCACCGAATTTCAATCCAAAATGTTGTATTTTACCGAGTATCATACTTTATCGCATTCTATAAACAATCGATAGATCATACAATCCATTGATTACTATTTAGAACATGAAAGAACAAGTCTGGAGTCGGATATAAAAAATGCTTAGTTTATTATTTTCAATCGATTAACCGAAAGTTTCGGACCACTCAAATCATGACACCATACTCTTTAACCTCGGCGGTTAACCATTCAAGTAGCTGTCAAGATATATTAAATCATAATGCAGGCACAACAAGCGCAGTATTGAAACAAGGCAACTCACAAAGCTCTGCAATCACGGCTTAATTATGATTGATTGATATCAATCCATAAATCACTCTCAAACAGATCTAATAAGTCAATGCAGCTTTTAATTGTATTTTAGGGACTCAGTACTAAATTATCATTAAAGGCAACACTTTTTTATCTAAATAAATCTTATCTTGTTTTTATTGTACAGTTGAAGAACTGTTTAATTACACATTTTTTTAATTGTTCTCTTTTTTAAGTATTGTAATAATCGCTAATCCGATCATTATTGTAATGATTTACATTACATGACAACATATAAAATTGCATAAATTAGTTTCAGTTGGAAAAAGATACATATAAATACTTGGACGTCAAAACAGATATATGAAACTTTAGTGAAAATATCTGTTCTCAAACATCCCGTTTACATCCCCAATTCTTATTATCTTTTACTTAAATAAATTATAATAAATCACTACCACAATTATTATAAATACTTACTTGTCCCCATATTATTTACATTTAATATATAGTAAGTATAGACCATATAATAATTGTAACAATTAGAGTAACACCAAACACTACCTCTTAGTACATCGTTCTTACCAACTACTACTCCGTTGGCTTCCAGATAATTGTACTTCTTACAATTATGCAATACAAATCTTTTTTCTTTACATAAAACTAGGTACATATCTTGGAAACAATGATATGGAAGGGCAATTCACAGAACCTACTGTGTATTAAAAAAAAAACTATCAAAAGTGCAGTCTTTATGAATATTAATTATTAATCCAAGTAAAATGTCACTCCATATGGACATTGGAATGAGTAGTTAGTACACGCGTCTCTGATATTAGCTTCCGTGAGCCATTGTGCATTTGGTAAACTTGAACAATAAGTTGGTTATCTGCTATTTACACTTTACACTTATTAAGGTAAATAAAGTTGCCAGTTTTCGCCACATATGGATCCAAATGAGCTCCTGTTGCAACTATAGGTACGTCTAGAGTTGGTCCACAGAATCGCAATTACTTTAACGTCTCCAAATTGCTTTGAAAATGGGAAAATGATGAAAACATGCACTTTTTAAAATTATTTTGTCTGTCGTATTTGTATGTAGGGTTTTAGATATTTTTAAAAAAAAATTATAAAATCAAACAACGGTTCAAAATTGAATTTTGAAATTGCACTCAATGCGCAGTGAACATAAGGATATCATATCTTAATTTTATTAGCTAAATAGTCGTTTTTGAAGGAGAAAAGCACAGCTTTCAACAAAAAATTTGTTTTCCCTTGCTTAAAAGAAAATCATTGAACTGAAAAAATGCTCTTAGCAAATTAAAATTAATTCAAAAAATGTACTAAAAGCTTCGAAGTATGTACTAGAGCTGTAATTATAACCATACTTATAAAGTTTAGTATTTATTGGTTTACTGGTTAAAACCTAGAAATAGAGTGTTCACTTTTTGATTTATTAAAAAACTGTATGTAACGCGAAATTAATTACATTTTCTATTCTTAAACCATGACTAAACTTCGTAATTGAGGCCCTTAAAACGCTTGATCTAGTCGTTTAAAAAAAATGGGCATAATGTATCACTACCCCCCAGCAATAAATTTAGCTAAAATCAAGCAAGAGGATGCAATACACTGTGTATATGATGTGTTGTCAAAAAAAAAAAAAAAACCACAGAACGTAAAAGGCTAAATGGTTTTTTTATTTGATTAATTAAAATGGCTTTCATTTAGCAATTTGTACGTTTCTTTGAACTAAGAATGCTGGAAGTATCCAGACGCTCTGACTACTGTAATGTTTATTGTGTAGATTATACGTTTAAATTGGTGTATCATGGTCTCAAAAATATCCATTACTGAAAGAGGAAGCAAGAACTTTATAAAGGAAAAAATACCGCACGGATGAAGAAATAATATATGCAATTGATAAAATTCTCATCAATATGATTATCTTCTGAATTATGTTTCAAGATAATACACGTAATTGATGAGATATAATCGCATTTAGAGACACTATGAAACGTATAACTATATGATCAAAAACCTTATAATTATCCCCTTTTTCGAAATTGCACATGCTACATTTAATGTCAAACGGTAGAAGCACGGATTACATATTTGAGGAACAAAAATTTGCGTCTGCACTGTATGATACTGATCTACAAACAATGATAGCATTTGATTTATACAAAAGCTAAGCCAAAGCGATAGATGTACTTTGACAGCTGAAGCCTAAAATAATCGTACAACAATCAGGTACAATTTTTAAAAATCTCAACACATTATCCGAATCATATAACCCTTGTTGACTTTATCAAATGCCAACCTGCTACCTACTAGAGGAAAAGGAGAAAAATGCGCAAACATCCCTTAATCTTACATATTTGATAATACACTTTTTTATTCGGCACGTTTGTTCACTGTCATGCTGTAAAAAAAATTCTTTAGATGTGTCGAGTAAATGTCCAGCAATCGCAAATTTTGAACTTGAATGTCTATTAAAAAAGCATCATTTATTTATTATGCATGTATTGAAAATCATTTTATTTGTATCAATGTTGGGTTTAGTGTGATCTCTTCTTTTCCAAATACCAAATACTATTATTTTAAATGTTAGTAAATCAATAAAAAATTTTCTATAAGGTTCTTCACATACCTGTTGGTGGCAAATGCTGATGGAGCAATAGCTTCATCCTAAATTATATAATGATTAATACAATGCTATTAATTGGATTTCTCTCATGCCAAATTAATGATATTTACACTTTGTCCTCTAAGTGATCCAGTTAAACGTCTATCGCGCTCCATCATTTGCTTCTCCCAGGTATCAAGTGCATATCTTGTAGGCTAAAATTATCTTAAAATGTCAATACTTTTTCTGTATGCGTTGTTGTTGAATATGCTCTAACCTTTCTGTCGTTGGAAAAGTATCTAGTAACGTTTAAACCTGTTGCGGTGACGGCAAACATACCGGAAATAATGGCGAAGGGAAGAAGTGCTTCGAAAGGTACAGGCTACATGTACAAAATTATGTTTAGTTTCTAAAAATCAACATTCTTTTTTCATACTGCCATCATCATATTACCATATTATATAATTTATGTGTATAAAAAGAGGTGGGGGTGGTTGTTGATAGAGTGTTAATATACAAAGATAAAAAGGCGGGGTAAAAAAAACACACAATACAAAATATATTTGGGGTGCTTTACCATCCTCCTTGTTGATGACGTCTAGAACAAATGGCGCCGTTGGAAGCTTCGTTTGGTGTGCGAATGTCGATTTTAGTACTCTTCTCTTCTTATTGCATGATAAATACACATACAATGCTATTAAATTTACCCATATTAAAAAATCTATCTAATAAAACCATTGTTCTTGCATCTGCTTCTCCCCGAAGACGAGAGATTTTGACAGACATGGTATATAAAAAGGCTAAATGTTTTTTTCGGAATTTCACCAAATCGTTAACCCGTTCAGCTTAGGGCTTGAATTTCTCGGTAGTAACTACCCTAGAGCCAGATGAAAATGATCCAAAAGCGTATAAAACTCGAGCAGAATACGTAGCAGATACTGCGTATATGAAAGCAAAGGAAGTCTTTGAAAGATGCCAGGTAAAGAAATTGTAAATCATTATACTAAATGATGACATTTAGCCTCATTTCTTTCAATAGCAAGATTCTCAATTGCCTAATGCAGACATTGTCATTGGCGCAGATACTGTAGTAGTAATAGATGAATGCGTCTTGGAAAAGCCTAGAGATAAAGATCATGCGTTGGCGATGATTCAACAATTGAATGGACAAAGCCATTATGTTCTTACTGGCGTTCAAATCGTCTATAAAATTGATGATAAAATTGAAAGAATTGAGTTTGTTGAAAAGACTGAAGTTCGATTTAGTCAAATTGACGACGAAACCATACAAGCTTGTAAGTAGTTTTTTTTTTTTTTTTTTTTTTTTTTTTTTTTTTTTTTTTGATGCACATGTTTTTTAAATGTTTGTTTCAAATCTAGATATTGATTCAGGCGAGCCATTTGATAAAGCAGGCGGATACGGTATTCAAGGTCAGGCATCTTTATTTGTAGAATCAATTCATGGAGATTATTGGAATGTTGTAAGTTAAATCAAATTATTATTTCTATGTGTATTCAAAAACTAAAAACGATTTTGCATTGATAGGTTGGTTTGCCAAAGAATCATTTATTTAGAGAATTAAGTAAATTAAGTCTGCGTTTGTAATAAACACTTTTATCCTTTTGTGTAAGCTTAAATACTGCTACTTTTTTCAACCATTGCTTTAAGAAACTATTTATTTTTTATTTTCTTGTCCTCCCCTACCCCCTTTTTTCTCTTTCTCTCTCTCTCCTCTCTCTTTCTTTTCATCTTTTTTCTTTTTTTTTTTTTATCCCTTCTTTTTTATTCTTTTCCTTTTTCTTTCTAATACATTTTATATAATCTGTTCTTTTTAATCGGATCAGTTAATTTATGATTACTATTTAATATAAGATAAAAAGAAAAAAGATATAAACAAGAAAGTAAGCATTTTGCAAAACGAAAGTAAAAAAAGAAAAACATAACCAACTGAATTATGATTCATATAGCTGTCAATAATATTTCGTACTAAAAATATCCAAGGAGAAATAACATTTAAGCTTTTTTTTTTCTTTCTTAATAAACAAGTAACCATGGAGAACCATTTCTTAGCCCATAGCAATGACAGCGAGAATAATGCCTCGTTTGTAACCATGGCAACAGCAAATCAAATGATGCCACCCGAGGCACTGTATAATAATAATGGTGCTGTTGTAAGTTGAGGAATCTGTTTATATATAATGTAATATATATCCTAATTTATAATTAATTATTCACATTTGCGTGTATTTATAGACAGGAGATAATCAATATTACAATTACAGTAATAGCCAATATACACCTCATATTACAACAACTCCTGTAGTAAAAAGTCATCATCCTACTACTATTACTACTACTAATATACCAATGTTTACTCCTCCTCATAATAATACTATATATCAACAGCAACAACAGCAACAACAACAACAGCAACAACATTCAAAGTACACTCCTGTTGATATGGCAACGTCCCATATTATGAATATGGAGATTGACGATTATTTTACTCCAAATACAACTATAGATAGTCATCAAATCTTTGCAAATTCAATGCAAAATGTAGTATATTCTCCTTCTTCAACATCTGTTACTACCAACAATTCATCTATTATGATGATGGATACAATGTCTCCATCGTCCCCTACGCATAATATGATGATGAGTCCAGAATATGCAACTCGAGCAATGGTATTTACCAAGTATACAACATGGTTTAAAAAGTCATTAACATGTGTATTTAGGATACTTCTTTTATGTCGCCTCCTGGTTACCACCAACAGCTTCTAAATAATGGGATGGATAACCATATATTCCCAGAACCACCAATTGTGCCCACTAATATTGGAATGCATCCAAATTATAGTACACAAAATATATTACAATATGGAGCTAAAAATGATGATTTAATATATCACCAACAGCAACAACAACAACAACAACAACAACAGCAGCAGCAGCAGCAACAGCTATACGTAGATAGAAAGAATAGACGTCCACTTCCTAGAAGACATACAGTATCAACACCTTATACAACCAATATAAATAGCAATATTAAAGGCAAAGAACCAATGAATGAAAATATAAATATGAATATGGCATTGGATTCTACCATGATATCTCAACAACAACAACAACAACAACAACAGCAACAACAGCCATTAACTAAATCTCGTAAATCTTCATTGAAAGCTAAAAGGCATCGCTCTTTAGGTAAATTAGATATTTATGGCTCTACAAATGCATCCCCTCCTCCTATCCCAGATATGGCTACTTTTGATCCACTTTCTGCAGAACTTGAATTGTGGACTCATGAGCAATTATTAGAAAGAGTTATGGAACTTGAAAAAGAGAAACAAGTAGCACAAACATCCATGAATAAACAAAAAGGTAAAAAGTAAAAAAAAAAAAAAATTGGCTCATTTTTAATATTTTAAATACGTTACACTAGATGAATGCGCTACTGTAAAGTCAACTTCTGCTTCTACTGTTGCTATTGCCACAACTACTGCTGTGTCCACTCCTATGTTTCGTAAACCATCTACTACTACTACAACAACAAACAAAGTTAGATCTGCTTCACATACTGACACTGAATTAGATGAAGATGAAGATGACGAAGAGGAAACTCAAATTTGTAAATGGGATTCTTGTGCAAAAGAATTGAATTCACTTGATGAACTTATCAATCATGTCAAAACGGACCATATCGGTAGTGGAAAGGTATGTTGGATTTCTATACATTTTTTTTCTTTTCATCTAAACAAATTGCTTTAGGCCAATTATTATTGTTTATGGAAAGATTGTGCTCGTAAACAAAAGCCATTTACAAAAAGGCATAAAATGCATAATCATCTTCGTACACATACAGGAGAAAGACCATTTGTTTGTCAAGAGCCAGGTGAGTGAAATTACACATCAACAAAAATTACTTGTTTATTCAAAAACCTGATTTAAAATACACAAAATATAGATTGTGGAAAAAAATTTTCTAGACCTGATTCCTTAACAACACATGCCAAAATTCATTCTAATATTAGACCATATACTTGTAATTTCAATGATTGTGGCAAAGCATACTATCATCTTCGATCATTACGCAAACACGAAAGAAGCCACAACAGCAACACTAGTACACAAGAAATGCCTAAATCATCTTCCTCTTCCCCTCCTCCTCCTCTTCCTCCTCCTCCTCCTTCTAATACCGCCGTTGCCCCTCCTCTTCCAATTTCAATGTCGGCTGTGGCACATACTACAGCTTCACATCCTGATGATCTCTTGGTAGGACGAGACGACCAGGTGTTCTCAGATTGGGGATTATCCGCTCAAGCTGCAGTTTTTAATGTTATGGAAAGAGAGAATACATATATGTAAATTTAGATCAAAAAAAGATGTAATACGTATGTATAAGTATATGTAAACTTGCAATTTTTTATATACCAGCACAGTTCAATGGACCTTTTTTCTTCAGTATATATATATATACGCCTTTCCCTTTTTTGAAAATTCAATACTAGATATAATATACATATATAAAAAAAAAAAAAAAAAAAAAAAAAGTTATTAGCGCTTAAGTTACTATATTCTATGATATATACCACAACAACAAATAAAAATAATAAGATTTATATGCAGTGTACATTACATAAATAAATAAAAAAAAAAAAAAAAAAGCTTAAATCTCATTCTTTTCGCCTTGCACAAGCTACTCTTTTTAGCAAAGTCTAAATATATTTTGTAACGATATTTTTGTATATCTCAGTCATCTGTAATATCGCAAAATTAAATTGCCATTCAATTATAATCACACATTTAATATTAAATCTCTAGTTGATAGATAAATGAGCCAAAATATAAATTATATATCATGGACAAAAAAAAATAACATAAAAAAGTATGTAATTTAAAGTTAGGCTTTACGGAATGTAAGTAGGTAGTACTTAAATTTTCTCTCGGGAAAGAGCCGATGCTATCTCTCTTTTTTTTTTAAAAAAAAAAAAAAAAAAAAAAGACAAAAAAATCCATTTATCTTCTAATAAAATTTATAACATTTTTATAGATGTGAGCTCATTATTATTTTTACATACATTTCTTGGCGAAGATGTAAACTATTTTTACTATAAATGCGATAAATACTATATAACGGATGATTGTTTAATATAAATAATGTAAAAAAAGAGACTTCTATATTAGGGCTTCCCTTGCCTACATAAACATACATATCTGTATTACAATGCTCTTTGAATAAGCTTGCATAATCAAAATGACGTTTATTTATAACATATGTTTATGCTTGGTGACGATGGATTTAGCAAATAATAAAATAGGAGTCATTGTTGTTGAGCAAATTGTTCATTTGACGGAATTCAGCTTCGATTACATTATTATTAATTTGAATTGCTCGTGAGTGCATGTAATACAGAAGAAAAATAAACTAATAGAGATTAAGAATTCTTCAATAACATGCTATAATATCTGATCTTTTAAATGTATTATGTATAGAATTAGCTCATATGATGCACACTGTATTATTTTGTAAATTGTTCTATCCATCACCAATGGAATTTCCATTTTCTGTGTGTGTCAAAAGCTAGGAAGTAATTGTATATTAAAGAATTTTTTTGGTCCATCTATTAGTATCTTCTATCAGGCAAATGCTATATTAAAATAACCCTGATACTTTATTCCTTGCTATCAAGTTTTTTATTGTTGTATTTTGAATGCAAAACTGTAAAATTAGAGCATTCAAAAAATTAGGTCTTGGAAGCTTACAACAACAGATGCTACCAGATTGTTGTACGTATGATGAATTTACCAATTGGTTAAGACGTTGGTGCAACGATGGCTCTGGTAATGCTTTGCTCACTCATGTAAAATAGTTTAAAATCTGAGTGGCTATCTGATATAGTATATTTGTGCTTTTCTTTCTCTCCAAATGATAAAAGCATTACCAAAAGAACTTTTCATTAAGATAATCAATAACATCGATTCTGTCGCACAATAATGCAATGTAGATTAGTTCGCAGAAATTAAAACTACCTTTCTGAAGCTGCAAAATTTAGTAAACCCATAATCATTAAATCTAAAGTAGAAGCGCTTAAATTGTACGATCATTTATCAAAGAAGCCGTCTAATGGGAAACTGATCAAAAAGGTTAATGGTGGAATACGACGTATAGTCAATGGCTATATTCACTGGATAGATGCCTTTGACATTCACTTATAACATAGAATCTTTTGATGGTGATGCAAACTCAGATGGTCTCTTTTGTTTGATTTATGGTATTGCTGATGGTTCACTTGAAAGATTTATCTATTTGAAAACTATTTCCTCAAAATTTGTAACAGCTACCTACTTGAAAACATTACTTAAATTTAAAGAATCATTGCCCGCTATGGAGCTTGACTTTGATGAAGTTTCTACTGAAATCTTAAACGTTAGTATTCAATTTAACAAATTCAAATGCTTGACCAATTCAAATTTAAGGGAGATATTTTATTGTTTAATTTAGTTGAAAGCATTTTAAATGGGTAAGACTATTTAAAAGAGCTGTCAATTGATATAGAGTTGCAAGAAAGATGAAATTGAAAAGTAGGCAATGGTTAATACAAAAAGAGTAAATAGTTTAAAAAACTTCATGATAATTAAACCATCCGGTCGTCCTGATTTACTGGAGTATCTTTTATGCAAGTATTCTAATACCAATACCGATTACTGTCATTTCTTTAAATCTATTTGATCGAGATATAAATTGTTTAATTACTGCAATAAAAAAAGACATTTTCCAGGCAAACCAAATTTGAAACACCAGCCAATAAAGCTTTAGTAAATTTTCTTCTATTCTTAGTACACCACGCAATTAAATTTACAATTGTAGAAGTTTATGAAGACGATATTACTTATATCATAATCGATGGTACGTGAGGATTGGCATATTGTTTTACATATTTGATTAATACCAAAACTCAGCTTTTAATAAAAATTTAACAATAAGAAAAAAGTTAAATTGGTTTTTTAAAATGATAGCACCAGTAAGTATTTTCAAAGAATTTTTGGAGCTAAAAACTGTCATTTTTTATAATTAAAATTCTATACAAAATAATTTTTAAAATGTATTTTTTAATATTATATTTCTTAATTATGCTTTTACGATGCCAAAATTGTTGAAGACTAAGCTATTGGATTCCAGGCTATTTTATGCGTACAGTATTATTCTGATAGGGCGAACATGTCGGTAGGGCCGATAAATCTTTTGTTTGTGTATTTGGGATGCTATAAAATTTGATTTGTATTCTGGTAAAGTATATTATTTCTTTTTTTTTTTCTATCTCTTCTATACAATATCTATCAAATAATAAACGGAAAATTACCAAGAGAATTGTGAATTCAGTTAATCAACGATATTGACTCTACTGCACAATTGGCACAATGTAAATTGGCTTATAAAAATTGGAACCAAACAGCTGAAATTGCAATGTTTAGCAAGCCAATTATCTTAGAATTATATTCTCAAGAACTCAAATTATATATTTGATTATTAAAAAAGCCTTCTAATGGAAAGCTTATCAAGCGTTTTACTTTGTATTTCATTGCTGAATCAATTGTCATTCTTAAAAGACTAATGTATTTGGCATTCACGCCTAGTCCTAAGTACCTTTGCGGAATTAAATTTGGTGGTGATGTTAGAGAAATGGAGCTTTTTTGTCGCTTGTTTAAATATATTGCTGACAACTGACAACTGACAACTATCCAATAAATTTATCAATTTAAAAGCAATTCCCAGAAAGCAGGAAACAGAACCTTATTTGAATACATTGATTTGCTTTAAAGAGTCCTTGAATATCGCAAAGCTTATGTTCGAAGATGTCACCCTACGATTTTAAATTTTGTTGACCAACTTCTTGGACAATTTGAATACTTAACTAATTTTATTTTTTGGGGAAATATTGGTACAATTTCTCGTGTCGATCGCTTTTTAAGAAGATGCCACCATTTACAAGATTGAACTTAAGCACGTTTTTATATGATGACTTGCAAGAAAAAAATCAAATTGAAAGATGGGCAGCCATGAAAACGAAAAAGTAAATAGTTTGAAGAAGTTGACTATCAAGGGATCCTGCCGTTTAGGTTTGATTGAATTTCTCTTATACAAGTACCTCAATGGTAGAGCATCTTCTAGAAAAGTAAGATACAGGGTACTTAATTAATATAATAAAGATGATGTGCTTCAGCATCTTAGAAGAAATGAAATTGCTATTACTCTTGAAAAAGATGATAATAGCCTTTGCATCAGAATTGATAGTCTTTAAAATTACTGGTGCGCTTTGCCATTACGTTTATACATATTTGAAAAATATCAAAGTTTAGCTTATAATAAATGTATGGTATTTTTTTTTTTTACCCTTTGCAAACAATGACATGCTCAATTACTCATGTTTTTGATTATTAGCCATTAGTCTCAAATTCAGCCTTTCGGTATATCAAAAATCTGTGCCTATTATTAAAACTTGTATTGATGCAATACAATAATACTCATTCTTTAAGCTCTAATTATATTACAGTATCCCTGAAGTCTTCGTATTGAAATTTGAGACCTAATGCTGTTAAAATTATGCAATACATAGCGTTTTTATCTTGTTTAAAAATTGTCAAAGAAAGTGTCGGTTTTTTGCCTATTATTTATATGTTAAATATCAACTCAATTCCATATTGAATCTGAAATCCAAATGGAATTGAAAATTGAAAGAGTATAAATACTTTTAGAAACCAGGACCTGATGGCTCCTGGCTTCCTTTTTAACTTAATAATAAAGACCCTACGTTCTCCGTGATATAATTACTTGTGGTCTTCTCTATTTTATTGTATTGGAAATAATTGTTATTTACTTATAACTCTCAGAAAGAACTGAATTGATATGGGTACACAATTATTAATTATATATTAGTGTTAAAGAAAACTAATGCTATATTATAGATTTATTTTTGTTTAATTTTACATAAAATTTAAATTCTATAAATTCAGTGTAGTTGCCAACCATAAGGATGCAATATTTTATTAAGAACGCATATTTTTTGTGCTGTCAAGATTCACTTTTAGGCTAATAATATTGTAAAAATTGGGTATCAGAAAGACTTTGGATTTTTCGTGCAATATTGGGTCTAATCATGCCAAATCTTTAACGATAACGCGCCTCCTCTTTCTCTCTAAGAACCATTGATATTTGTTACAGAATAGAAGAGTTAATACTAGATTACTACAGGTGCAGCACTGGCTCAACATCTGTTGTATTCCACCAAGTATCATACCTTATCGCCTTCTATAACCAATCAATAGATTATACAATCCATTGATTACTATTTAGAATATGAAAGAACAAGTCTAGAATCGGATATAAGAAACGCCTAGTTTATTATTTCTCAATCAATTAACCGAAAGGCTCGGACCACTCAAATCATGACACCATACTTTTTAACCTCAGCGGTTAATCATTCAAGTAGCTGTCAAGATATATCAAATCACAATCCAGGCACAACAAGCGCAGTATTGAAACAAGGTAACTTACAAAGCTCTACAATCACGGCTTAATTATGATTGATTAACATCAATCCATAAATTACTCTCAAACAGATCTAATAGTTCAATATCGCTCTTAATTGTATCACAGGAACTCAACACTGAATCATTATGAAAGGCAATACTTTTATATCTAAATAAACCTTATCTTGTTTTTATTGTACAGTTAAAGAACTGATTGATTACACATTCTCTTTTATTGTACTCTTTTTTTAAATATATTATCGCAAATCCGATCTTATATAACAACATCGACCAAATTTGTCGTAAAATTAACTAAAAAAATTGAGCACCAAAATTGAGGTGTTAACTTTTTGTGCTTAAAAAATAGGTCTTACTATAATCTACTTTGTCGTTTTTGTATCGCCAAAAAGTATCGATTTTTTGTCAAGATAATCAAAATAATAGTTTATATTACAGCTTTAAGCATATTATGACTGAGTCCCAAAATTGATTTGACAAATCGATCCAAAAATGATTCAAAAAACGAAATTTCTTAATGCTTCATGAACTGTAAAATTAGTCGAGTTAGTGGATTAAATGGTTTTTGTACAGCTTTAAATTTCACATTTGGCTAAGTAAAAATTAAACAACTGTTTTACACTAAATTTTGCGTAATATGTGATTAAAATTTTGAAGGTTTTTTGAAGGTACATACTAACTTTTATAAATATGTTGTAAATCTAAGCAATTGATATAATGCGCATCAAAATTATCTATTGATCTAGTTACTGGCGAGCTTTTTAGCTGCATTTTTCGTAGAGAAAACAAGATATTTGTCAATTTTTTTTCAAATTCAAAATTTGAAACAAGGGTATACTGGTCTTTTTTGAAGCCAAATCGAGGATATTCTTTTTTACACTTTTTTTTTGAAAATATCTCTACGAAAAATTAACATTTTAAAAACCCCTAAAATGGAATTAATAGAGCTTATTAAGCTCTATAACATAAATAAAAAACAGCAGCTATTCAATTTGGTAAATATTTTGAAATCTACTACAAAAAATGTTAAAAAAAGAGCAAAAAAAAAAAAGTATCCTGAATTTTTTCATACTTACACATGTTATAAAGAGCATTAAACCAAGTAAGTTTTATTATTCAAGAGTACTAGTATAGGTTAATTTTTGTGGAGATATGAGAGCTCAAAGTTTTAATTTTTAATAGTGAAATGCGTGTAAAATCTGAAACATTAGCACTAAAAAAAGCAAAAAATAGGATATTTCCGGATACTTGCTTTTTGAGTTTGAGCTGCACATCTCAGGTACATTGGCATATAATTTTCTCTTGGTGTTATTTAATAGGGAAAAAAGTAAAATCGAACCCCAGTTTTTAAGGAGAAGGCAGGGAATTTTACCTGTTTTTGAGTCTTTCATGTTAATGTGCTAAAAATGTGTCAAATCAAAAAAGAGAATTTTTTACCAGCAATAATAAAAAAAAAGCTTTTTTTGTGTTGTCTCTGTGGCTATATATTAAAGATACTACTATACCATAACCTCTTTCCCGTCTAATTCACACTAAAATGTTTTGCTAGCAAGATATATTATTGGTTATATTAAAATTTATTATTAAGATATAATATATATAATTATTAATTTAAAAAGGATCTAACATGAAATTATACACTTGTCCCGCTGAATGAGCGACCCTTTGTACGCAACGTGTGGAAGACGAAAATGTATACAAGTTCGATAGCAAGTTTGAGATGCGAGTAGGGAGCAAAGAAGCAGCCCAAACGACATCGACGGGAATAAAGTCCTTGAGCGGTATTCTTACATTTTTGTTTGGAGCAGAAGCAGCATTACGGTGTTTTTGTTTAAATAGTTGTACAACATGTTTATGTCCAGCTTCTATAGCCAAGCGTTCTGCAGTTTTTCCTACACTATTTACAATTTTTAAATTGCTTGTATCAATCAACAATCTTACAATCTCAATTTTGCCAGACCAGCTTGCAAAATGAAGAGCGGTAAACCCATTTTTATCAACTTGATCGACATTACATTTAAGCTTTACTAGTGTTTCTACCAAACTGGTATAATCACAAAGTGTGGCAAGATGTAGTAAACTATGCTGATTGACGTTAGTCAGAGCCAAATAATCGTAGTTACAGGGAACACATTGAATGGCTAGTAGACTAGCAGTAATAGTCTGCTCTAAATGTGAAAGAAATAATTTACGTGCATTATCATACACTGCTGTAGCTGCCATCGTAGTCATTTTCTTATATTGAGATTGTTGTTGTTGTTGCTGTTGTTGTGAGGAATCTTTAGCCTGAGAGTTATCACCTTGCACAATACGCATGGCAATTTGTCGAGCGTCTTCTACTTTGCCCATTGTTTTGAGCCCAACTACTTGCAATGCCAACTCCATAAGCGCACGATCACTTTCGTCAAAATAGGTAAACAATACAACGTCTTGACCTTCCAGCATCAAAGGATGCTCCTTAAATGATACAACAACAGGGCCTGCAGTAACTGCAGGTGGTAATATACACAAAAGCGTATTGGCACTCCAGCAATGAGTTGGGGTAGCTGGGTTTTCGCCAAATAGACATGTTAACCCCTCGTAAAAATTGCTTCCTAATACTGTCACTTCAGCACCACCATAAATAGGACCTTCTGATGGAATAAGTCGGTGTAAACGTGGTAAGTTGTTTTTACCGCCTTCTAATGCATTTCGCTCGGATAGTTTAGCGTAAACATTATTTTGGTATTGTTGTTGTTGCTGTTGTTGGGGTGGTTGTTGCGCTTGGGAAATGCAATTGCCAATAACAGTAGCCCTTCTTCTATTCATTGATTGTATAGGGTTTTGTGTAAATTGATTTAAAATTTGTTGTTGTTGTTGTTGTTGTTGTTGTTGGTGGTGGTGGTGTTGCTGATCTGGGTGTATTAACGCCAGTGGTTGATGTGTTATCTGTGGCATATGAGATATTTGTGGTTGAGAGTGTTGTGGCTGTTGATGTTGCTGAGGTAGCAAGTTAAGATCATTAGAGTTGAGGAAATCGAACAATTCACCTTGTTGTTGTTGTTGGTGGTGGTGTTGCTGCTGCTGTTGTTGTTGGTGATGATTATGATCATACTGTTGCTGTTGAGGTTGTTGTAGTTGGGATATGAAATGATCTTGATTATCTTCAGCTAATGGATGTTGTTTGTTATCATTTACAAATTGATGGTGATTAGATATATTAGAAGTCGTAGGGATAATGATGGTAGATGAAGTGCTTGTAGATGTAAGTGTGTTGTTGTTGTTGTTGTTGTTGTTGTTGTTATTAGTTGTTGTTGTTGTAGATGTAGTTGGAACATCAGGCTTTGGTGAATGTTCAGGTATATCATCCATTTGAGAAGATGGTGTAGCTGGTGTTGATGCAACAGGACTAGAGACCCCAGAATCGGTTTCAATTTCTGCTTTTCTTCTTGATGTTGATGGTGCATCACTCTCAGTTGCAGAAGCATCCATATCTGTACGAGTTCTCTTTCTAGCGGCTGCTTGTTGCATTTTGGAACTTTTATGATCGTCAGTTATCATAATTGGGGGTGAACGGCCAGTAGCAATCACATGATTCAAATTGTCCTTCACAGTAAAAACGATTCTAAAAAGTGGGGGTTAGTATTTGCAGAAATAAACATGTGAAGGAATTAAAATATTTTACCTAAAACCAGTTTTTTCACTATGATGGCGACAATAACAAGTTACTCTTGTAGGCAATGTTGCTTCGCCATTATTGAATTCAACATATTCGTTGCAATTGAATAGTAATATTCTTCTTCTTTCCTCTGTCATGATAGTTTCATCGTTCAAGTCAGGTAAATCATTAGCGAACAGTGCAGCGAGTTTGGCCGCACCACCCTCTTTATTTGCAGCACGAGCAACCTTATTGTCACGTTTTCTTTTTAATCGTTTACGCTATAAATAAAAGAAATTAGCTTTTTTTTTTTTCAAGGTACAGTAATTTTGATTTATATATTATACCTCTCGATGAACACAGCTTGTACACATGATGATTTCATTATCTGGCTGACCATCACAAACAACAGCAGCCTCTAGTGTCAATACTTGGTTGTCTGTAAGCGATGCCTTTTCATCTGTGCCATACTTTTGATTTTTGCGTTTTAGTTTGTCTTTGGCAACAAGATGTTCAGGTAATTTGATATGTGACCAATTGGTAGTTAATTCTCCAGTAGTATCTACTAATTGCAGACAAATTTTAATTTGTGTTTCTACTCTAGATTTTGCACCTGTATGAGGTAACCCTAATACTCGGATATGCCATGGACTATCGTTTCTAATACTAAGTTATTCAGGGTAAGGTTAAAATTGGAGTCTAATTTATATAAGCATCTATTAAAAAACTTACATTGGAGAGGATGTGAAACTAATATCAGTTTCTTCTTCTACTTCTCCAGGGCCAAGTAAACTTTGTCTAATACATAATATTCAATATTTTGCTTGTGATAATTGTGTTTTATAACTTTATTTACCCAGGAAGTGATGTTTGAGCCAAGAAATCTTCAAAATTCAAACAATTTCTAGCCAAGATAGGGATGGCATGTAATAAAGGGTTTGTAAAAACCTGATTTCCATGTTAAAATGGTACATGTAAAATTGACAATTCAAAACTTACATGTAGCAATGATGAATGTCCAGTTTCTTTAGCTTTTTGTTTGCCTTTCTTTGTAGGTTCTGCTGGTTTCGCAAAACCATGTTGTTCTTCCTGTTTAACTTTGTTGTCATGTTGTTGATGAGCATTTAATAGCTGATTGGGATCAATACCCAACTGCGCATGTGAAGAAGAAGAAGAAGTTTGTTGATGTTCAAATGATAAATGTTGATTATTATATTCAACAACCTGATTTAAAAATATATCCATAGCTTGATCATTGTTGTTGTTGTTGTTGTTGTTATTATTATTATTGGAAGATAAAAGAGATAAATCATTGTCAACTCCTAGTGAATGCGTCGAAGAGGAAGAATTCTTTTCATTTGTTTCCAGTGGAGGAGACATTTTATTGTATGTTTGATTAAAAAATGAAGGGAAAGAAAAGAGAAAAAAAAAGGAAGAAGGTTGAATGGTTCATCTCTTTCGGTTAAAATATCACTGGCTTTCAACAAAAGATGATTTTGTACGTCATGAACAAGGGAAAGAAATTTTTATTAAAAACGAAAAAAATTAAGTGCTTCTAGCAAACTCGACTCTTAAAATAAGGTTATCATAACCATAACCATTGATAGCTTGTTGAGCTCTTTCAGCATGTTCGCGATCATTGAAAGAAACAAAAGCAAAACCCTTACAGAGGTTGGTATCACGATCACGAGCCAAATAAACACGGGAGATACTACCGAAACGGTTAAAGAGATCATATATATCATTGTCAGTAACATCTTCAGACAAGTTGGTAACACGGAGAGTAGCAGAATCATCACGCTTTTGATCGCCACGCATGGATTCACCAGCACCTTGAGCCTTGTTACGGAGATGAGGAGGTGTGTATTTGTTAGGTCCTGAACCGCTTTCAGTTGTAGCAGCGGTATCGGCTCCATCAAGTTTAACGGCTTCAATTGTAGAAGCAATTTCATCCAAAGGTTGCATTGTATCCTTGTAAGGACATTTACTTGTGAAATGCTCTCCCTTACAAATACGACATGCAATGTTCTTGGTCTTGAGTTGGCTTTGAATCTTATCTTTGGCTTCTTCTTCTGCTACAGTATCAACGTTCTGTTCATTTATAATTAATACATATTTATCAATGCATAAATATCAATCGTGTCTCTTTTTTTTCGTTTTCTTTTTTACCTTGCCAGTATTTGATCCTAATTTCAAAGGAATGTTCTCACCGATGGTAGTAGTAGAAAGATCAGGGCCAGCCTTCTTACCCTTTTCCTCTCCAAACTTGGCCCATTTTTTACGTTGAGCAACGGCTTTGTTAACATGTTCAGTTACAAGCTTAGCACGAAGTTTACGAGTAACCTAAATCATTTAAGTCATTGAATTTATTAATATCATCTAAAATCTCGAGTCTTTCTATACAATTATCGAACCTTGACTCTTTTGCCGTCTTCGTTTTCTCTGAATTCAATGATAACTTTGTTACCATCTTCGTCAGTGTACATTTGGGGTTGGAAAGAATCTAAATTCATTTTATTAATATATTGTTGAATATTCGATCGCTAATGTCGAGAATCTGTCGCCATATTTATTGTTGTAATTTATTACCTTCTTCATCCTCATATTCATCAGCCCAAGAAGCTTTAGCTGGGGCACTACAAATGTTGATTAATAAATCGTTAATATTTCATTCCATGTCGTGTTGAAAAATGCAAATAATCTATAGATTTAATTAAGGATAAATAACATACGCAGTATCAACAGCCATTATATATAATTATATTATTAAGAAAAAGTTAAAGAAGGGTCGAAAACTCAAGTTAGGTACTGAATTCAAGTATCCTGTGTCAATATTTTTTTTTCCATCTCAATAAGCCACTTGTTTGAAAGGCCTCTTCAACATTCCATCAAGTCACATTGGGGTTGAAAAACTGAATACATCTCTAATTTAAGGTTCAATTGAGTGCTGTACCATGAGAACATTGTGTCCGTTTTAAGGTATATGTTAGGGATAGATGTTTGTAATTATTTTATTAAGAATTCAGGCAGAAAATCGTTCCTGATCTGGTAAAATGCTGCCTAGCAACCAACATTTACTTTCTTTGGTTGCCATGATGAGATACTCCGCTTTCGGCAACTCAAATGACGTTGCTTGAGCACAGAGAGTAATAAATGGTGCTTTGCCGCGTTTTAGGTTACCATTATCGCTTTCTCTTTCTATTTTTATAAATAAATCTACAGAATCAAAACAAACAAGCAAAAATTATATACAAGCAAAAAGAAAAAATAGATATATTATATAATCAGCATGTCAAGTACATCATTATTTAAATGGATGGGCTTGGTAATATAAACCGCTAATTTGTTGCAATGACAATAAATAACATGAAAGCTTACATATTTATGCTGTTTGCTTTAGGGTCAGCAATCTGGAGGTGGAAATGGAACCAAGCCAGCTATTGATAATGACACTATTGATGAGGGAGAACGTTATTTCGGTTTGGAAAATGTAAGCGTCGTAGTATCTATAAATTACTCTTTTTTTTTACTAATAAAAGCTGTATTTTTTTTAGTTTGGTAATACTTGGTAAGCATAATTGAATTGAGAAAAAATACAAATAAACTAAACAATTGAGGTCAATAGTTATAGTAACTCGGTAGTTCAAGCGCTTTACTTTTGTAAACCATTTCGACAATGTGTATTGAATTTCCCACAAGTTAGTACAGAACAACTTTTCACACCGCAGTCAACACATCCTAATTCTCCTATGAGCAATGGGCATTCATATTTTCCAACGACAAGCTCATCCACTTCTTCATCTTCTCTTGCCCTGAATGGGAAAAGTGGAACTAATACACCAAATAGAGAAAACCCCAATAAACGCTCGAGTTCTGTAATTCCAGGTACTCAACCTGTAACTATTGAGAAGGATCAAAACAATATGAATCTAGCTCCTGGCATGGAAGATACTCTTTTTTCTTCATTGAAAGATTTGTTTTGGAAGATATCACAAAATAAAAAGAAGAATGGTGTAATTGCGCCCATTAATTTTATTAACAAGGTTAAAAAAGAAAATGGTTAGTTTTCTATTTTATTGTACATCCAAATATTAACATGAAAATATGAAAGAATTGTTTCGATCAAGCATGCATCAGGATGCTCATGAATTTTTGAATTATACATTAAATACTATTGCCGAAGATGTACAAAAGTATCAACAGAAAGTAGCAGATGAAAATGGGAGTAAACAAGGCAGCATCAATAGCGATAGCCAAACAGATAGTACTGCAGGTGTGTCTAAATATACTATTTGATCATTTTACATCCAATCTAACGTTTTGTATAGGTACAGGACAAAATCCAAAGAATACTTGGGTACATCAATTATTTGAAGGTGTTTTTTCTAATGAAACAAAATGTTTATCTTGTGAAACTGTAAGTTTAATCTTGACTTTTTCCGATTATCAAATTTTAGATATTTATCAATTAATTAGGTAACTAGTAGAGATGAGTGTTTTATGGATTTGTCTATTGATGTAGAAATGAATTCATCTATTACATCTTGTTTAAGGCAGTTTTCTGCAAGTGAAACTTTATGCCATAAAAATAAATACTTTTGTGATGTTTGTTCAGGTCTTCAAGAAGCAGAAAGAAGGTAAAATTATATTTTTAATGCCGTTTAGCCAAGGTTTTTAATGGCATTTTATATAGAATGAAGATCAAAAAATTGCCCAATATCTTAGCACTTCATTTAAAGCGGTTTAAATACCAAGAGCAATTACAGAAATACATTAAATTGACTTACCGAGTGGTTTTTCCTTTTGAATTAAGACTATTCAATACAGTATGTCTACATTGTAAACATATTGTTTATATTTTACTAAATTTCTTTAATTTAGAGTGACGATACAGAAGATGCTGATAGAATGTATGAGCTTTGGGGTATTGTAGTGCACATTGGAAGGTAAATTATCATTGTTTCAACAAAACAGAAAGCCTAATTTGCTAATGCTTAATCTAATAGTGGGCCTCATCATGGTCATTATGTTGCAATTGTTAAAAGCAATGGACAATGGATGCTCTTTGATGATGATGTGGTGACAGTAAGTACTCGAAGTGAAGAGTAATAGAGTGTTGAACTTACAATTTGTTGATTATTTTAGCAAATACAAGAGGAAGATATTCAAAAATATTTTAGTGATCTTCCAGGAAGTGGATCAGGTTATGTTTTGTTCTACCAAGCAGTTGATTTAAATATGGATGCTATCAATATAGGATTGGAAACAGCAAAGAAAATGGATGAGAGTAATAATAATTATAGTAACGGCAGGCCATCAACATTATCATCACAACATCCCACTACTAACATCCCTATGAGCCCTCTTCGATTAGATAATAATAATGATAACCACTTTAATCTTCAATCTCCTACTACCTTACAAAGAGAAGAATACAATGATATTCCTACACCAGAAACCACCCCTCCTCCAGTATCCAATCCTCAACCACCACATCAGGAAGAAAAGAAACCTCGTTGGGGATTAGGTCGCAAAAAGAAGGATAAAAAATAAAAATAAAGTTTTACAACTACTTTGTAGCATTACCATCATACATATAGAACTACAAATTTTGTTATTGAAATTGACTATGGTTTACCAGTTACATTAAAAGTTAAATAGAGGTGCTATCCAGACTGTGTATGTCAATCTTTGTCTTTTTAATTGCATTTGTAAATCGACCTTTGGCACTTTACTCCGTCCAATTAATTAGAAGATTCGAGATTTGCTGCAAATTTTCCAATAAATTGTAATTGTAATGCAGAATTTAGTATCGGTATCGTCTTGAAAAATTTAGGAGCTCCTCTAAACCCCAATATATGTAATTAAGAATACGGTAAATCTATCCGATGCATTAATTTCACTTTTTACTTTTGTTTAGTTTTGCTATGCGCACTCTTTTACTACATTATCTTTATAATTACTTGCAATTTTACTCCAAGTAGCCTTTTTAGTTCAAGTTTGATTTAATTCTTTTCAATCATGCTGGAATCAACCTTCTATTGTATTTATACAATTTGCCATGCTTTCGAATTTATGGCTAGTGCATAATATTAAATGTTCTTTAGGAAAGTGGCACTCAGTAGTTTCATCAATTTTGTTGAGAGTTATTTATTATAAGCTATATCTGCTGCCCAAATAAAATTTCAAAAGTAAAACTTTGTAGTAGCATTTGATCAATTAAAAATAAATAAGCACGATTTGCAATGTACACCAAAAATTCAATACGACGTCTGGGTGTAAGATTAAAGATGCTGTAGTAAGCTGAGCAGTGATTTGATGCCACTAATGTTCGTCGTTTTCTTTTAATCCAAACACGTTGTAAATCTTATAAAACTGTTCCCTTGCCTCTCATTCAAAATCAAATGTTATAAGAGTTCTGCAGTCTTGTAGTAATCGAAAGCATTGCATTTACTGGAGCCGCCTACAAATGGGCAAGGTTTACTGAGTTTTAATATGGTGGTGGTGGCGGTCGGCTGTCAAGGAAAACCTTCAATTATAATGAAATCCTAAGTATTCAAATTATCTAATCCTTCTCTTTCATTTATCAATCATGGTGAGTAAGATTATTCAATTAGTAGCAGTGTCGAAGGAATCAACGATTGATTATATAAAGGAAGACTTATTCAAATGGATGTATTCAGTTTGATTACAAACCAAACGGATGGATGTAATTTTCTTATATAAGATGTAGTTTTTCTTTGATGGATACTGAATGTTACTATTGAAATTACTGCTAGTGAATTGCAACTAATTAATATTTTTTAACTTCTTCTAGTCTAACAAGAAGGTTGCCCCTAAGGTTGTTGAAAAGGTCACTCTTGGCCCCCAAGTCCGTGAAGGTGAACTCGTTTTCGGTGTTGCCCACATCTTTGCTTCTTTCAACGATACCTTCGTTCACATTACCGATCTCTCTGGTCGTGAAACCATCTCTCGTGTTACTGGTGGTATGCAAGTTAAGGCTGATCGTGATGAGTCTTCTCCTTATGCTGCTATGTTGGCTGCTCAACAAGTTGCTGCCAAGTGTAAGGAACTCGGTATCAACGCTCTCCACATCAAGCTCAGAGCTACCGGTGGTACTGGTACCAAGACCCCCGGTCCCGGTGGTCAAGCCGCTCTCCGTGCTCTTGCCCGTGCTGGTATGAGAATCGGTCGTATTGAGGATGTTACTCCCATCCCCACTGATTCTACCCGTAGAAAGGGTGGTCGTCGTGGTCGTCGTCTTTAAACTATTTACATTTTATTCTTTTATATATAAATTGTTTAATTCAACCTTTTCTGGCAATCTGCTAGTAGTAGAAACGCCTTAATTAATTTATGTGATTGGACTGTTTTATTCCTTTACGTTTCTATGGATTTCGATTGAGGAAAGGTATTGTCAAATGAGTGTTGTGTATGGGGATAGTTTATGTAAATGATGGGTTGATAGCTGTGTTTAAAGACCTTAACCTGTCAAAATCAAATTGGATTCACAACATAAAATTTTGTTCAGAGAAAGAGCTATCAATTACAAGTGTGGTTAAGAAGGTTGTTGAGTCATTATTAACTAGATGTCCATGAATTTATAAATAACTTTCCATGTTTTTGTGAGTAGAGGCTACCATATATATTCCTTCATATGTCTAATGTCACCTATGTGTGTTGCATTATGGTCCAGTCATCTTTAACATATAATTCGATTACTTATTTTGACATCACTTGCGGTATGTTGTATTGATTTAGAACCTCTAAAATTATTACCGATCTTCTCGTAATTTTTGAGTAGAAAGCGTATATCATATGGTACAAGGTAATTCCGTAATTGCATATGATAGATTGCTCCATTGACAAAATCATTTCAAAAGCTCTTTGGCAAGTATTATTTTTTCAAGAAGCTGCAATGTAACGTAGAAGCTCTTTAAATAATTATGGAGCATTTTTAATTACTCTACCACTCAATTACAAAAATAAATCAATTTTTTTTGCTAAAAAAAGCATATTACAATATGATAATATACGGTATTGCAATATATCTACTTTAAATTCAGACTAAATAAGTAAAATTTGGAATAAAATGAAGAAAAAGTTTCAACGTAATGAGAATAAAATTTGGATATGATGAGAATTGAGATTTAGATGAAGTGAGGATAAAATTGGGATGAAATAAGAATGAGATTTAGAAACGATGGGAAGGGAAATTGAAAAAGATTAAATTAGTCTCAGGTATTATTTCAAAGAGTTAACCTAAATGAATTTACCTGTTATAATCTAAACTCCCAAAGAAGAAACCGTGTTTGATACGGCGATATTGTAAACAAATTTCGCATCATTTTCTTTAGAAGCATCGATATCTAACCCAGAGATGCATAGTATACAACACTATAATGCTTTAGACATTTGCGCCATCTTGACTTGTAAGATAATAGAATACTGTCTAAAAAATCATTCTAAAACCAGTTAAAAATCATGCACCGTTCGGTTGTTAACTCTAATGAAAAATAAAAATATATCAGTGAGAAATTACTTACATGTTCAGAAAGTACTCCACAAACAAACTCCTTAAAGCATACGAATTAACCGTATTTAGTTCAGAACAAGCCTGCAGAATACCATTCAAATGCACCAGCCTTGAGGGAGAAATAGAAATATTAGATTTTTAGGTACGGCACTTTAGAGCACTGTAAAGCTTGAAAAGTCTTAGGAGATCTTAAGTATAAAAACTTTCTCCAAAGATTAGTAGGAGGGTAAAAAGTGTTGTATATCTTGAAGACACCATTTTGAAGCAGAAGAAGCGCCAAACCACAATCAATGAAACAGAATATCAAAGATCGTAGGTTTGAAAGACCTTACTCCAAAGAACAGTAGGAGAGGGACATCTTTAGATCTTGAATAAATACTACCAGCCTTGAAGAAGCATCCGTATTTAGTCCTAACAAAGATTACAGACTTAAAAAAATCCTCTTTGGAAACTGATAGGAGGGGAAAAAACTTTTTGGGTCTTGCAAACGAGATATTGTAGTGGATACACCATTATAATAGAAAATACTGAAGGATAGCAATGATGAGAGCTTTGAAGCGATGCTCAAATACAGATGAGAGAGAGAGAGTGAGATTGAGTGAGTGAGTGAGCGAGAGATAGCAAGAGAAGTCTTATAAGCCTTAAATAGCTATGCAGGATGCTTAGATAACATTGTATCTTTTAATGAATAAAGGTATTCTTTGAGGCATCTTTTAGATATGGTACTTACATTAGGTTTTCTTTTCATAAGAGTAAAACCATGAATCTATAATAAGCAAATGCCTAAACTATCTAAAGTAATCTATGTTTACATATACCAAATGTTCAGATTATGAAGCAATTTTAATATTAAAATAGAAGTCAAATGTATGGAAAGCTGGTCATTCCATTTATAATGCAAAAAAAAAAAAAAAAAAAAAAAAAAAATGATAAATCGCATTATTCCATAATACAAAAGTTTGAAAGCTCAAGTCATGCTCTATATTTATTGAAAATTCAGAGAATTGTTTAAGGCTATAAAGAAATGATCACTCATTTTGTTTATAATGAAAATAATTATAATACATTATTGTCCCTTGTAATACTTTTATCTTTTTAAATATGTGTTACGCTGTTTCAATTTTGATTATTTTGAGCATGAGCCCGATTCCTGAAAAATAAATGTTTATATTTAAACAACTAGCATAATAGGAGCAACACTTTATTTGTACAAAGATTATCCATAACTTGTACAAACTTCTATTTTCACTTTGCTCAGTATACTGCTGCAAAACTAAATTTCACAAACTGAATTTAATGTCAATGTCTCTAATGAAGCATTATCTTTCATCTCTTTTATTTTTAACATCTCATTATATTTTATTAGTTCAATTTATATTTTAAGCCCATTACATTTATCAGTTCAATTTGTATTTCGAATCCATTATAGTTTGTCACTTTCATCTTATATTTATATCAGTTCATTTTAGTTATTTTAGTTTAGCATAAATAGTCATTTTTATAAAGAATATTTAATAAATCTTATAATATTCTTACTTTATTTTTCTTACTTATATTTTCGATTAAGATTTTATAACCATATCGGCTTTTATAAATTAAAATCTATATCTATTATATTACAAGATCCATTGAACCATTTTTATATATTTCATTATGCATTTTTTTTTTACTTATACTTATTTTTTCGTTTTATAAATTATATAAAAACTTTGTATTAATTGAATAGCTTAGAACCTGGTGATCATTTAATAGTAACTATTGTGTTGGCAATAATTTGTTAGTTTTTCTTCTATCGCATTGCTTACTATAACTTAATTTGTAACAATACAACTACAATCGTCCAAATATTTATCTAAAATGTCTGGATTTAAAATGGAAGTATTCACTACGGGAAAAAAGGTGTAAAATGAGGTATAAACTACAACTTTTTTGAAAAAATTATTATGATATTCGTTGCAAAAACTGTTTTATATGAAGATTCCATTGGAAAGATATGACTTTATAATAATCCTATATAAAAAACCAAATAACTGCAAATTTTAAAATCGCCATTTTCGCGTTTTTTCCCGTAGTGATTGCTGTTACAAATGGAATAGTAGTAACGAGATGAAAAATAAAAATGTAGTAAAAGGATTAAAGAATAGAATATTGCCAATGCAGTAGTATCTATTAATGAGCATCAGATTTTAAGCTGTTCAAATGATGTAGATTTTTTGTATAATTTATATAAAACGAGATGAATAAAAGAAAAATAGAAAATATACAATGAAACATGTATTATAATATTATAACAATAGTTAAAGAGTTTTTTTTCTTGTAAAATAAGAAGATAAAAATAAAATGTTTATAAGAAATTAATGAAATAATATTGGGATGAGAAATAATTTGAAGATGTAAGATGGTCTTTATTAGTCTAGATACTATCTTATGCTATGTTAAAAGGCACCTAGCAAAATGGACAAAATGAAATAAAATGTGATACTTATATTATTGTCCGTGTAAAACAAGAAGAGATTGGTTCTTAATGAGTTAGATGTGCTGTTGTTTTTTGAATATAAACTTACGTAATTACTTAATACTAATAAAGACGCTTTGTTAGAAAAAAAAAAAAGTAATGCATTAAACACCAACAATGAAAAGTTATAGGAAAGCTACACGCACTATCTCGTGCTAAAACAAAAAAAGAAGGGCTTCTCCGGGAATCGAACCCGGGACCTCTCGCACCCTAAGCGAGAATTATACCACTAAACCAAGAAACCATATTTGTTTTTGTCAATGTAAAATTTTTATTTAAAGTGTCTAATAAAAAATTACACACTACAGCTTTAGGCAGTCTCAGGACGTCTTAGGAACCCTAATACGCCTTCAAAATATTTTTACAGTAGTAACGAAACTTAAGTGAGCGATCAAGTAGTAATTTTTAGTGCACAATGTTTGGTATTTTTCCCCTATGTTATTTTTTTCTTTTTTTGTACTATTCTCACACTCTTTCCAGTATATTTTTTTTAGATGAATATTTTT
>JAEPRC010000367.1:0-42621 GCA_016758945.1 Mucor plumbeus
AATATAATACAGAAATTATGGATGATAATAAAAACAGAGTCACTATTAATGAATATCTCAATGAAAGTTTCTCTGCAACAATAGATTTTTCATATAATGGAATTTGGTTTAATGAGAATCGATATGCCAAAACTCATTTTATAACGAAACAAAGCGGCATTTGAAATTGGGTTTGCATTTTTCGTAGAAAATAATGACAAAATTTTATATCTTAAATTTACACAATAAATTGCATATAGAGTGATAATAGTGTATATAATAGCTTTTATAGAGAATTTAATTCTGCATCATATGGTATATTAAAAAAGCATGTTAATAATAAAATAGTTCTTAAAATTAACATACAAAAAATAGAGGCTTTTCTCAAAAATCTCTAAATCTTTAAAGTAATTATTCATAATTAATATGTCTATCTTATAGTCCCAAGTATTACTTACAAATCAAATACTTGTTTGCCATTGTAGTTGCGTTTTTCATCAAGAAATTTGGAATTTTATCACATTTTTCGGAATTTTGAAAATCGAGGACGACCAATTACAAGGGAAAAAGCTTGAGAAAGTCAAAATTCACTTAAACTAGATTTTCTCCCCCAAAAATCATTATTTTCTCAAAATAAAAAATGTGTTAGATAGGTATAAAACAACACATATAAATGAGCTTAATAATGCTGTTTTGGCATACTTTTATAGCTTTTAAATTCAAAAATAGGTTGAAAACATATAAAAAAAATATAATCTTTGATACTTAGATATATTATGGAGCATTAAAAAACAAACAGTTTTTATTATTTGCAAAATGCTGTATCGTGCCTCTACATTGAAATAGAACCTCTCAAAGATCATATTTTAAGCAGTAGAATTTCATGCCCAGATGTATTAAGAGTTTACTTTAGCCCACAACTCACAGTAATCAAGATCGAACACTTTCATAAGCGTTAGCAGCGTTTCAAGTATGCGTCGATATTTTTTTTATTTTTTAAAAAAATATATATATCTGAAGTTTAAACAACTGTAAATCTGTATAATTGCCTATCCGTCATTTCACTAAAAAAAAAAAGACTCCGAAATTCTCATAAATTTGAGATTTAGAGACTAAAAATTGACTTAATCCCATACTCATTATTAAATAAACGATAATTATTGGCTCTATAGATTATAAAGTGTTTAAAAGTATTAGGGGTGAAGACGGATTTGGTTTTAAACCGTTGTTGCATGTAATTTAGTCACTAGAAAGTCAGAGCAAAAGTTGTTTATTTTTCTGGATGAAATAATGATGTGGGTTGGAGCTAACTCACTACATTTTTCATCGCATAAAGAATAGTATTTTCATAAAATCATGTGCGTTATTTATACAATAAGAATAAAATATAGTCATTACGAAATGTCTTTAAATAAATTCGAATGTTCCACTTGGAGGTTTACTTATCTGATCATTATGGAGAATGATGATGGTACTACATTCGGGACATCGGCCGTCCAGGGAAACATACTACAAACACTATTTAAGTTTAAAAAGACTATTTGTAATCATGAACAGGATGATAGCATTGACCATATATCACCGAATAGCAGAGTAGTAATGGTTTCTTGAAAGAAAATGCGAAGTAAAACCTCAATTTTTTTTTATCAAATCAGCATTTGTAATTGTGATTAAATTATACGTTTACCAGATACTAAATCAAACCATAATTGATTATAGAGATCCATTGGATGATTGCTTTGTAATAGACACATATAATGATTGGCCAGTGTATTAGTAATTAGCGTCACAGTATATGGAAAGGTATATTTTATCTCTTTTTTTTTTGAAAGACCACAAACTGTCCAACCCCCCTATCCATTATTTAATAAACGAAATTTTGTAATTTAAAAATAATGTTTTCTTCTCGTTTCTTCTCGCGTATCCCTCTTTCTTCCCGTAGAAACTTTACAACTTCAATTTTCAATATGGCTCCTCAACATCGTCAAGTCGCTGTCATTGGTTCTGGCCCCGCTGGTAAGTTTTTCTTTTGTTGAAAGGGGAATAAATAAGAAACAAAAGTCTTAAATTTTTTTTTTATATTATATATTAAATTAGGTCATACCGCTGCTATTTATCTTGCTCGTGCCAACTTAAACCCTATCGTTTTCGAGGGTATGATGGCTAATGGTTTCGCTCCTGGAGGTCAATTAACTACTACCACAGATGTCGAGAATTTCCCTGGTTTCCCCAAGGGTGTTTTAGGTGGTGAATTGATGGATTTGATGAGAGCTCAATCTGAAAACTGCGGTGCTCTTATTGAAACTGAAACTATTACCAAGTTGGATTGTTCTTCTCGTCCTTTTAAGATTTGGCGTGAGGGATCCGAAGATCAAGCTGAGCCTACTGATACTGCTGATGCTGTTGTTATCGCTACCGGTGCCTCTGCTAGACGTATGAATTTGCCCGGTGAAGAAAAGTACTGGCAAAACGGTATTTCTGCTTGTGCTGTTTGTGATGGTGCTGTCCCCATTTTCAGAAACAAGCCTTTGATTGTCATCGGTGGTGGTGATTCCGCTGCTGAAGAAGCTATCTATCTCACTAAATGTAAGTATATATTTTAGCATTTTTGGTTTTTTTGTTTTCCTTCCCAGCCATCTCGCTAAAAGCGGAGAAAGGAGAGAGAAGGATGGGGAGATTTTTTGATTTATCATCAAATATTCAATCATAGATTATTAACATTTATATTCTAGATGGTTCCAAGGTTCATGTTCTTGTTCGTCGTGATGAACTCCGTGCTTCCAAGGTTATGGCTGATAGATTAAAGGCTCATGAAAAGGTTGAAATTCATTTCAACACTTCTCCTGTTGAATGTTTAGGTGATGGTAGTCTTTTAACCGCTGTTACTACCAAGAACAATAAGACTGGTGAGGAAGGACAAATTGAAGCTTCTGGTTTGTTTTATGCCATTGGTCATGATCCTGCAAATTCTCTTGTTAAGGGACAAGTTGAACTCGATTCTGAGGGCTATATTAAGACCATTCCTGGTTCTGCCGAAACCAATGTTCCTGGTCTCTTTGCTGCTGGTGATGTTCAAGATAAGCGTTACCGTCAAGCTATTACCTCTGCTGGTTCCGGTTGTATGGCTGCCCTTGATGCTGAACGTTACTTGAGTGAACGTGAAGCTGAACTTGCTCAAAAATTATGAATTACTGGTAACGAAAAACCTAAACTTTAAATTAGTTTTATAATAGATTTCATTTCCTTTGGTCCACACATATAGTCTCAAAAAACTTGTTAAAAATCACTCAAAATGTCAAAAAAAAAAAAAAAACTCCCCAATTTTGTTGCTAGGTCTTTCGTTATGAATTTCGTTGCCTTGTTAAAAGGTGTTTTATTCCATATCTAATTAATTCTTTCCATTTTTTTCTACTTATATTATATTTAGATATATATTTCTCTTTTATTCTATTCCTATAACCCTTTTTATTATCAAAAAGATAATAAATATTTTGTTGAAATATAATCGTAGGCTCGTTTTTCTCTCTCTTTAATACTTTTGAATGATTGTTGTAAACCTTCAAATGTACCTATTCGAGTTTAAATTGATGCAATAAGCATTTCCAACATTTGAACTATATAGATGTAGTTTTTTCTGCAAAAAAAAAAACAGCGATAACAACAGCATAAAAGAGTGTTTTTCTTACAGCATATGACTTTGATATTCCAAATCAGAATAATGTTGCATTTATTGTACCGTTTGTAGTAATATTGATAACAATAAAAAAATATCGAAAATTAATTTGCGTACCACCGCATGCTGATATTAGTTAATTTAGCTATTTTTTAGCTTTTATCTAGAAGTAAAAATCCTTTATAGACATCAGATATGATAAAAGATCTTGAAAAAAACCTCCCCCCCCCATAATTTATTTTTTATCTGATGTGAAACCATTGGTCCTGCAAAATTTTCTAATTGTATTGTTCTTTCTTTCAATATATTTCAAATTGCTTTTCTTTATTTATTAAATATGTCATCTTCTCAAGCAGCTTCACCGCAGGCTGGTGTATTTGGAGGTTTGAATCCTGCAACATATAACCCGTCTGATCCTATTGTTTTATTTATTATACAGGTATATTTACGTGATATAAACATTGACAATTTAAACACAAAACTAAAACAAAGTCTGTTTTTTTATAGACTACAATCATTCTTGTCTTTTGTAGGATCATAGCTATCCCTTTAGGCTATCTAAGACAGCCTCGAGTAATATCAGAAGGTGAGTTGATTATTTCTCGGGAAAATAACTTTTTTTTACAATGCTCAACCTTTCATTATATAGTTATTGCCGGCATTATCCTTGGTCCTACAGTAATGGGAAGAATTCCAGGCTTCATGGATACAATCTTTCCTTCTCCATCTCTACCATTTTTGAATTTAATTGCAACATTAGGCTTGGTATTCTTTTTATTTCAAGTAGGTCTTGAAGTTGATCTTGAAGTCATTCGTAGAGATTGGCATAAAAGCATGGCAGTTGCTGTAGCAGGTATGGCATTTCCATTTGGTTTAGGCGCTGCCGTTAGTGTTGGACTTTACAAACTTCAAGGTGATTATAGCATCAATTTTGGAAGTTTTCTACTCTTTTTAGGCGTTGCCATGTCAATTACAGTAGGTTTTATTTCAACGATTTATTGATCTAGTTATTCATTGAATGTAGGCATTTCCCGTATTGGCTCGTATCTTGGCAGAATTAAAGTTGCTTCGCACTAAAGTAGGCGCTATCACAATGGCAAGCGGATTGATCAATGATTGTACAGCCTGGTACAGTATTATTCAAATAATTAGGTTAGGGTTCACAAGTACAAAAAGGTTAATTTGTATTAATTAGGGTATTACTTGCTTTGGTGGTGGCACTCATGAATTCATCGGGCGGTATTGAAGCATTGTATGTATTTCTGACAGCAGTTGGGTTTACTTTGTTTATTATATTCATCGTTGGTCCATTATATCGTAAATTATGCTTGTATACCAACTCATATGAGAACGGTCCTTCTCCTCTATTGATGACAGTTACTTTAATGATCGTATTGTTATCGGCTTTTGTTACTGATATTATTGGTATTTCATTCAGAATCTAATTATTTAGATGTTTCATTAAAACTAATTGAATAGGCATCCATGCTATTTTTGGTGGTTTTGTCGCTGGCGTTATTGTTCCTCATGAGCGTGATTTATCCATTAAAATTACAGAGAAAATTGAAGATATGGTTAATATATTATTTTTACCATTGGTAATATTTTCAAAGGGTTGATTTTAGCATGTTATTGATTATATCCTTGTATCATAGTATTTCACTTTGTCTGGATTAAAAACGCAAATTGGTCTTTTAGATAGTGGAATAATTTGGGGTTATGTTATTCTCGTCATTTTCCTTGCATGCTTTGGTAAAATTGTAGGATGCTCAGCAGCAGCTAAACTTTGTGGTATGACAAATCGTGAATCAGTGACAGTAGGGTTTCTCATGAATTGCAAAGGGTAAGAGTTAAATGTTTAATGTACTACAAAAAGATTAATCCCTTCTTTTGACTGTGCTCAGCCTTGTAGAGTTGATTGTACTCAATATTGGTCACGATTCTGGTGTTTTAAATGATCAAGGTAATAAAGAAACAATGCATTATACATTTATTTGGCTAACTAGTATTCTCAGTATTTGTAATTATGGTTGTTATGGCGCTCGTTACTACATTTATGACGACTCCTGTAGTTATATGGCTTTATCCTGAATGGTATCAAAAACAAACTACCGCTGCAGTTGATGATAATCAAATGTCTGGAAATGACAATCGTGTAGATACAGACCTAGATAGTACTCTTGATAAAAAGACTATTAAAACAGTCGATGCTGTAGGTTTGGAGCGATACTGTTTACTTACAATGCTCAATCGTATCGAATCTATTCCATCAATAATGGCCCTTATGAAACTTTTGAAGCGTGATCAAGTAGCTACTTCTATAGAAATGCATGCATTACGACTTCTTGAATTAACACAACGTACATCTGCCGTCATGAAATTTAAAGATTTGCGAGAGACACAAAGACAAGATCCTGTATTAAATGTATTGCGTACATTTGCCAATTTAATAGGAATTCAATCATTACAAACACATGTTGATTTATGCGCTAACCCAGACATTATCAAAACAGTATCTGATTATGGTTCTAATATTGATGCTGACATAATTTTACTACCTTGGATTAACCGCTACATTATCGATAACGAAAATTATGCGTCTGCTATGTTGGATAATAATTATGCCGAATTGGAATTTGTCAATGGTGCCTTTTCAATTCATTATTGTAATGTTGGTTTATTTATCGACCGTGGTTTTGGACAAATTCAAGATGGTGATATGGATGTTACACCAAAAATTATTGTCGCTTACCGCGATGCTGTAGCAGATGATCGAGCAGCGCTGCTGTTTGCCCTTAGATTACAAGCTTGCCATAGAATAGACTTGACTGTTTTAACTCAGGGATCAGATAAACAGATAAATTACGCCTCCAATGAATCTGTTTCTCGATACACTGGTGATGAAACTACAACTTTAAATGAATTGTTCAACAGTTCCGTGCAATCAAATATTTCTTATCAGCAAGTCAGCAATCTGAATGGAGCAGTTGTCAGCAAATCTTTATCCAGGCCACTCAACAAACATGATTTAGTAATTGTTGGGCGAAATTTTATTCCAAAAGACGCATCATCTCCATCATCTCTTGCCACTTCTCCTAATAATGTTGCTTCTACTGACTCAGAATCTAAAGATTATGAAATAGCTCTTGGTCATCTTGGTTATAGTATTTTGAAAAATGGTACCAAGAATACAAATGTTCTTATTATTCAGGCTTTGTCTTTGGAAGCTTAGAATGGCATGCATTTTTTATTTGATCGTAATTATACCACCTTTTACTTTTTTGAAAACGCTTCTATTTGCAATAAAAAGTTAATTTATCTGTACCTTGAATACATGTATGTTAGTTTTTTTTATCTGTGGAATTGCATACCTCGTTTTAAAAAACCTGGGATTTGACTTTTATAAATAAGTTAATTCGCAATCAATGGAATTCTTAAAACTAGCATTGTTGTTGAGTCAGGTTTTATCAGCCAACTTTACTAGTACATGCTGGGCTCGACAACATCCCTAGCTAAATCTATTGCGCTGGACAATATTACAAGTTATAACTGTAGTATATACATTGAAGCTTGCAGCCCTTTTGGATTAATATTCATTGATTGTATGGACTTTTTTTTAGTTGCTTTATTTTTTAAATAGGGAAGAAAAAGAGAGTTTTTTTTTTTTGAAAAAAAAAGATCTGCTTAAACCCTTCAATAGAATCAAGATATGTTATTTATATTATCATTGTGCATTGAGTCCAACTTTACAAAGCTAATTTTGAACCATTATCTAATTTTATAGAAAAATTTCAAAGAACATCTTTTAAAATATTGCATACAAAATATTTGAAAAAAATGCGCATTTTATTTTCCTAATTTTACAGCAATTCAGGAAGGCTAATATAATTGCAGTTCTGTATAATATCAACACTGGAAGTAGCAACCATTACCCATAACAGCGAGAGCTCATTTGGGCTCATATTCGGCGAGAACAACTGGTAAGCTTACTAACCACAGTAGGCGTAAATAAGTAAAAAATAGCAGGTAACCAAATTGTTGTTGCTCAAACTTACTGAATGCACAATGACTCATGGAAGTTGATATCTGACATACGTGTAGTACCTACTCACACCAATGTTCATGTAGAGTGATAGCTTGCTCCGGTCAATATTCATAGAGATTGAATTTTTAATTTTTTTTAATATGAGCGCTCAGTAAGCTATATAGGCGCTCTTAGGTGATGACTTTCTCAATACACAGAAGGTTATGGAAGTCGTCCTTTTATGTCATTGTGTCCGAGATGTATACCTGCTCTCATGTAATGTTAAAGGTCATTTTGATTGAAATTCGGTGAGATAGGGCTTTTTTATCAGCTTTTTTTTTTATATATTTGTAAAAAGTAGGTTTCAGATAGGCTTCAAATGGTTTTCGAATTTTTTTGCCCAATATTAGGTCTAATTATGTCAAATCCTCAGCAAGCATGCATCTCTCCTCTACTGGCCATTGATATTTGTTCAAAAATAGAAGAATTAATTCTAGAATATAGGTGTGTTGGTTCATCATTTACCAAATTTATCTAAAATTGATTGGAATAAATTGTGCATCAAGATTGAAACGCTAATGTTCTGTATTCACAAGATTGATCCCTTTAAAAACTACTCTAAAGTTTTTGTTTTACCAAAAAATATCAATTTTTCGTTGAGATAATCAAAATAATAGTTCACATTACAGCTTGTAGTCTATCGCAACGGAGCCCCAAAATCGATTTGACAAATTGATCCAAAAATAGTTCAAAAAACAAAATTGTCTAATATCTCATGAGCTGTAGAATTAGACACAATAGCGTACTAAATAGTTCTCGTACAGCTTTAAATTTTGCATTTGATCAAAAAAAAACTGGACAAATATTTCACATTAAATTTTGCCCAAAATGTGTTTGAAATTTTAAAGGTTTTTTGAAGATACACACCACTTTTTATAAGTATGTTTCCAATTTATTTAACTGATACAACGTGCAATAAAATTATCTATCGATCTAAGTACTGGTAAGTTTTTTAACTACATTTTTCGTAGAGAAAACAGAATTTTTGTCCAAATTTTTTCAAATCCAAAATTTGAAACAAGGGTATACTCGTCTTTTTTGAGAGCCAAATCAAGAATATTCTGTTTTTACACATTTTTGAGAATATCTCTTCAAAAAATCAATATTTTAAAAAAGTCTAAAATGGATCTGGTAGAGCTCACTAATATCTATAGCAGGAATAAAAACCAACTGCTGATCAATTTAACAAATAGTTTGAAATGTACTACAAAAAATGTCAAAAAAGGAAAAAAAAAAAAAAAGGGCTCAAAATTTTTTTAAACTTAAACATTTTATAAAGAACATCAAAAAAAGTAAGTTTTATTATTTAAAGATGTTCGTATAGCTTAATTTTCTGTAGAGATATGAGAGTTCAAAGTTTTTAATTTTTAATAGTGAAATGTGTGTGAAAATCTGAAACATTAGCACTAAAAATTTTATACCAACTGCAAAAAATAGGATATTTTTAGATACTTGTTTTTGAATTATAAATGAACATCTCAGGTGCATTGATATATAGTTTTTTTTTTGGTGTTATTTAGTGAAAAAAAAAGTAGAAAAGGGTTGAAAAATGAGACCCAGTTTTTAAGAAAAATAAATGAGCTTTACGTGATTTTGAAACTTTTGTGAGACAAAAATAAATTTAAAAATAGATAGTATAATGCAACTAACTATAATATAAGTGGGAAACTTTTACAGCCTACTGTGTGTTGAGAAAGCCATCTCCAAAATGGACCTATACCTTACTGGTTATTATGTGGAGCGCGCTCGTATTAAAAATAATTAAAAATGCAATCTCTACGAACATTGATTCAAATTGTCACTTTACATCAACATCGATATAAGTATGCACTACATGCATCTCTGATATCAGCTATTGTAGACCATTGTGTTATAGTTTTAGCATTCCATTGATTTGCAAGCTAAATTGTAGAAACCAGATAACTGCTTTTCCCAAGTGAATTTAGCGACTCCGCTGACCATTTCAAATTGGAAATAGCGCTAAATCAGTAGCAAACGTTGTCTTTGTGCATAATCGAAGGTGTATTGCAATGTGCTTTACAGTAAGTTTTTAAATAAGCTCGGATCTTAAGTATTAATTTGCACAACTATAGGCAAATACCATAACAGAAGCTTTTTTTTTATTTTTTTTATAAAAGGATGATTGTTAATCAAGTCGCAATATTTTAATTAAAGCATAACGCTGGAATACATTTGAATATTTTATTTTCTTCATTTAAATATGCTTATAATTTCGCCATTCAGCTTACATGTACATCAATAGCATACACACTTCTAAATTTGAAGATTTGCAAGTTCTCTCATAACAGAAACCTCAGAAGTAACCTTTTGTTGCTGAGCAGGAGCCAACTCTTCACCCTTTGCCATTTTATCCTTCAACTCTCTAATTTGTCTCAACTTCTTCTCAAGATTACGAATCTTCTTTTGCTTTTCCTCAGGATTCACAACAGGTTGTTGTTGAGGCTTGGGAGAAGGAGCATCTCTCTTTCCGTTCTTGTTATTGGCATTGTTATTAGACTTGGCGCCTACAACTCTACGTTGAGAAGTAGGAGAACGCCCAATACCATCCAAAGCAGCAGCTCTTTCAGAAAGAGATGAAGGAGTAGCAGAACCTCTAAGATGTGGAGGTCTGTAAGCACCAGTGGGAACTGCGCTAGCCTTAGCATTACCACCAACAGTGGGAAGAATTTTGATGGGGTTAGGAGGGGGAGAAATACTACGCATAGGGTAACGGGCAGCAGGTTCAGGACGATAGCTAATTTGGTAAAGCTCATCTACAGCTTCTTCATAAATTAATGTACCAGAATGATGCCATAATTTAAAACCGTTATCTACACGAAGACGAGGGGTCAAGGTAGCAGTTAAAAGGTATCTACCACAGGGAGACCATTCACAGTGAGATGCGTTAGAGGCAGCAAAGGTATTAATCTTTTTCAAGGTCTTTCTGTCCCAGAGATCTACAGTACCGTTCAAATTACCGAAACCAGCAATACAGATAGTACGTCCCTGAGGATTATATTTGACAAAGTTACGAGGGTTGATACCGAAATCAAACACAGGTGTAGCACGATGATCAAACAAGGTAGCCTTGGCAGGCATAGAACCATAAACAACAATAAATTCCTTAGAATCAGGGCCCCAAGTAACATCATGAATAGGTCCTTCTTTGTCAAGGGGAACACGACAATCAAAGTTACCAGCAACTGCAAGGTAATACAAGTTGGTCTCACCATAGTATGATTTGTTTGACTTGTCCACATCAGTCATGGTCAACACCAACAAATTGGTACCCAAATCATTCCAATGCATTGAGATTCTATCAGCCTTGTAGAAAGTTTTGTTGGACAAAGCTGTGCTGAAGTTGGGAATACTGTACATACGAACAATTGCAGGTGCTCCCTATATATATATACACAATGTCAGTTTGACATGTTTCATACACGAAACCTATTCTCACTTACGTTCTTTTCAGGAATGAAGACAGCAACTGCTGGTGCCTTACCAGGACTCAATGAAAATTGAGCAACACCTTCAAGCTTAAGTCTAGCCCAAACGGCTAATTTTCATAATCACTGTCAATCAATTATCCCTTTTTTAATTTGTTCTTTTACTTACATTTGCCAATATTTTTGCTCTCCCAGAATTGAATCTCTCCAGTAACCATGCGAGCACAATACTTTTCATCATCAGTCCATTGGAAGTTCCTAATGCGAATAAAATGTTAGACTAACAATGCTCAATTGCTTCATAATCACATCATTTGATTTACCAATTGTTTTGAGCCTTTTGAGAAAAGGCAGCAATTTCTTGACCAGTCTTTGTATTCCAAATAGTGAGATTGTTACTACCAGCACCATTCTCAAGTTTAGCTAATTATGAAAAAAAAAAAAAAAAAAAAAAGTCAATAAACATCCATCAAATTTTGTATGTACAAAAACTTACTGGGACGTTCCCAAGTAGCCAAGTAGCTACCCTGGGGAGAAAGCCAGAAATCAATAACATTGGCTCTTTCAATCTCGCAAAGCTTTTCCATGGTAGAAGCATCAAAGACATTAACACTGAATTAATGCGATGATTATGGATTAGTCAAAAGATATTAATATAAAATATATTTCTTGTACCTTAAATTAGTGGAATATGCATATATATGACCATATCTGCTGTAATGGAACATACGAGTTGTAGTATCTGGCCTATGAAATTAAATTTTAGTTTTTGCCCTGCAAGATTTGTCATTGTAGTGCTTACTTTTCAAAATTGTTGACAGCCTTGAACTCGGGGTAGCCGTCCCAGATGGTCAACTCCTTTTGAGAACGAACTATAAAGTAGATTATTAGATAACTCGAGCAATTTTTACGTGCGTTCACCTACATGAGAATTGAGTGATAGGTTTGTTGGTGGACATTGGGAGCAAATACGATACAGAAGTAAAAGGAGTATATCAACAAAGAAAAGAAGGCTTATTGCGATAATCGTTCGTGACGTTACTTTCTCGCATTTTTTTTTCCTAATTGTCAAGCAATGGCCGCGATGGTGCTACCCAATGTTTGTAAAAGTATCCAATGACATGTTACAACCCGAGAAATTCAAGGTTTCCGTCGATATTTGTCTTGATTTGTATTCACAAAGGCATGATTTTAGACATTGTATTAAACTTTAAAGGTTTATTTGATTCCTTAAAAAGTGAGTACAACTAAATAATGGAATTATTTCGACTAGAAATGAGAAGAATATGACCCTTTTAAGAGCATTTTGATAGCAATGCAGTCTACATATTTCTACTTTTTATTAGATAAACATATTTGTGATTAGGTTAAAGTCCTAATTTGACGCATACCCAAACAATGCATTTTACTATATTATAAATCAAGACTGAAAATAACAACAATTTTAAATTAACATTTTTTTCGTGATGACCTAAAATTAAGGATTTTGTGATTTTTGATCTAAAAAGTATTTATTTGGCAAAGAAAAAAAATATCTACAAATAGCGGAAGCCTTTCACATTAAAGTAAAAGTTTGAAATTAAAAATATATATATATATATATTTGCACTAAAATCCTTCAAAGGATATATCTTGGCATAGATCTGAAAATAAATTGCCTATAAATCGAGTGCAACCTTTTTGTAATACAAATTAAATAGTCCGTTATTTTATTTATAACTTGTGCAGTCTGTCAAAAAAACGTATTTAGTATTAATTCGTTTAGTTGATAACCAAAACGTGTTTTGATTTATTAAATCAAAAATATGATAGGCTGATTTCTATAACAACGAATATTTAAGTATTCTATCCATATTTTCCAACAAATAAATCCAATGTGATTCGTAATTATACAAATTTTCTTTTGTTTCATAAATCAATTCATTGGGGGCGCTTTCAAAACCTTGATATTTAGCGTATTTATACATATTAAAATTCCCAACAAGAAGGTCTTAATTTAGACTGCAGATACTCAGCTTGAGATCGTCGTTGAACGTATGGTTCTTTAATTGGCTTAACTGATCTATATATAAATTAATTTTTTTGACTTGTCGTTTCAACCTTCTTTCTAACAATAAATTGTATAAAATGTCTCCTGCCTCTGAATTTTCTGATCGTCAATACCCTGATACCATTGTTCTTTTCGACGTTGATGGTACTTTAACTCCTGCTCGTGCTGTAAGTTTGTACTAAAGTCATGATAATGAACGCGTATATTTATAAAATTTATAGTTTGTCTCCCAAGAGATGAAGGATACCTTAGCTAATCTTCGCAAGAAGACTGCTATAGGCTTTGTTGGTGGTTCTGATCTTAGCAAACAATATGAGCAACTTGGCAGTACTAGTAAGTAAATTATATATTGCAAATTAGAATAATAGTGGCTAAATGTGTTTTAATGTTATTAGTCCTTGAAGATTTTGACTTTTGTTTTGCTGAAAATGGCCTCACTGCCTATCGCTTAGGTAAGCAAATGGCTTCTCAAGTAAGATTTTTCATTTTAGATATGTTATATTAAGGGATTAGCGTATTAAATGTATGATATAGAGTTTCATTCAATGGATTGGTGATGAAGAATACAACAAATTGGTCAACTTTTGTTTGCGTTATATTGCTGATATGGATCTTCCCAAGAAGCGGTAAGTGATTTTTTATTTTGAAATGTGTAAAATAAATATGCTCATAAAGCTCATATTTAGTGGTACCTTTATTGAATTCCGTAATGGTATGATTAATGTCTCTCCCATTGGTCGTAACTGTTCAAGAGAAGAACGTAATGAATTTGAAAAATATGATCTTGCTAGAGGTCTTCGTAAGAATTTTGTTGAAGCCCTTAGAAAGGAATTCTCTCATTTGGCTTTAACTTTCTCTATTGGTGGTCAAATCTCATTTGATGTTTTCCCTACAGGTTGGGATAAGACATATTGTTTAAAGCATCTTAAGGCAGATAACTTCAAAACTATTCATTTCTTTGGTGATAAAACTTTTGAAGGAGGTAATGATTTTGAAATTTACAGCCATCCTGAAGTTACTGGTCACAGTGTAAAGTGCCCTGAAGATACCATTCGTATCCTTGGTGAGCTTTTCCCTTAATTTTCTACATATACATTTTTATATTATAATCATTAAAATTTCATATTTTGCACTAATGAACGAATGATGTAAATTATTGTCACAAGACAAAGAGAACAATAACAACAAGTTTATACAGTTAAAAACAGTGATTCGGAACAGTTTCCTCCCGATAATTTGAATCTTTTTTTTTTTTTTGTGGTCATCCAAACAAAACAAATATTTGTACCAAAAATATATAATAACCCCATCCCTTCCTTCTTATTCCTCCTCCTTTTGGTTTTCTTCTTTTCCTTTCTTTTCTTATTTCTCCTTTTTTTATCTACAAAAAATGAGAAGACAATATGCTTCATCTGTTTATAGTCAAAAAAGTACGACTAGTGCTAAAAGTGGCAGATCATTTCTTTCTTTAACAACTCCGATTTGGCCATACAATAACAAAAATAACAATAATGTTACCAAAACTACTCCAATTTCAACAGCAAATGATATTACATTAAATGAAGCCAAGCAAGGAGTATGGCAAAACCTAAAAAACTGGATACCGAATAGTCCAATTCCATCAAAAAAGAAGAAAAACGACTCAGATTCCATTGCAACACGCTCCTCAGCCTCTTCATCTGTTAGCCGTTTAAAGCAATTATTCAATGGTAAAAAGAAATATTCACCATCTAGAGAAATAGAAGATTCATCTCCAAGATTGAGTCTTGATACATTGGATATAAATAACGATGCAGAAGAGGAATCTTCATCTTCGGAAAAACCAAGCCCATTATCAGCAACAAAACCCATTGGCATTTTGATTAATCGAGGAGAAGATTCTGCGGAAGCCATAGCAGAACGTAAAAAAAGAAGACATCAACGTAGAGAAGAAATTCGAAAATTACAAAAACACAACCGTTCTTTACATCACCATCCTTGTTTTCAAGAAGCAAAGAACCATCAGCCAATTGAATCTTCTTCTTCAGATACTTTATTGACAGATGATAATAATCTTAATATCGAAGATTACAATAAACCAAGCAGTAGAAAAATGGTTGTATTTCAAAACACTAACGATGGTGTTGATGAGAATGGTGGCACTATAGATGATGACTGTTGGGGTTATAATCCAAGAATTATGTTTGTGGAACCGAGTCCAGTACCACGATTCCGTAACGTGGCTCCTGCTCCTCCACCTTCTCCTCCTTTATTGAATATTATTGTACATAGTCAAGAACTGATGGACAATGCATCTAATAATATGCATAATATTATTAAAAGTCCTACCACAGATGAAGATGAACCAACAGTATTTGCATCAAGAGATAATATATTATCGTTTCAAAACAATAATAATGACCAAGATGAATTTATGATGAATCATGAAAAACAAATGTCACTTTTAATTGAAACACTCAAAAGTCCACCTCAAAAGCCTCGTATTTACTTTAATCCGCCTTTTCGTCGTGGTCAGACATTGAATTTCTCTTTAAAAAACATGATTCCCGATGATCACATTATACTGTTCAAATTTTTAACTAGCAATGCCAGCCCCAATATAAAGGGACAACCGGAGCGCTACTTTGTACGACCTAGTGCAGGAAAAATGGTTTCAACAGATCAAACAGAAATCATGCTATTCTTAAATCAAGTGCCATTTATGAATGGGGAAAACAGGGTTAAAGATAAAATTATGATTCGATGGGCTGCTATTCAGCGAAATACTAATATTGAAACTTGGGTAAATTCATTACAAGAATCCACAAGAAGAAAATGGATTGATATGCTGGATGAAGAATGGCCAGATCAAGTGACAATACGAATGACCAGAATAAAAATTCGTTTTAATGTCTAATTAAGAAGGAGAGAGAGAGAGAGAACAAAAATTAAAACTGCCCTTCATTTTATCCTATCACCTGTAAATATATATAATAAACACATAAGCTGATCTTGGCCATCTTTAATTGATCAATAAGGAGTTTTGTTTTGCATGTATGACATATCTTTTAGTCTAATTTAATATATACTGGGTCTCAAGATGTCCTAGTAACCAACCAGTTTTTGCTTTTTTTTTTTTTTTTTTTTTTTTTTTGGAGCTGTACTAGGTACATGTATTTTTGACATGAATATTACAAACATGCATAATTGGCAAACCGCATACGTATGTTTATGATTGTCATGCAAGTGAAAGAGGGTGGTGATTACCTTTTTCTTTGTTGACCTCCAAAGTCATCAAAGCCTTCATATCTGTAATGTGATAAACGCAACATTTTATATGTTAGTGTTTCCAATTTGCTCAGATGTTGCATGAAAATCGAGCCTGCTTTTTGTATTCCTAAAATATATCAGAATTTAAATAAATCAAATACTATATACATGTATGACAACATGACTATAGTGGTATTATCTAAAAACGCTATAGAAGATACCAATGTCTCAAAACCCCTTCCTTTAGAAAAAGCAACTATAGATTAATAGTCTGCTCAAAAACATATAAAAAGGCCTCTTTTACATGTTAAGCCATGGTTTATACGATCTCTATCGCTAAAATACAATCATGTAGAGATGTATATCATACTATACAGTGTATTCTAAGCTTGGCATTTCCATTTCCGCTTTATATTCTAACGATATTTAATGCTACATTTTACCAGTGAACATCAATTTTCAAAACTTATTAAATATATTTAGCACAGGCTAAAGATGCATCTAAATGACAACCAAATTTTGAATAATATACGTGCTTTCCATTCAGATTTTGCTGGCAATGTCAAAGATGACTACAATTAACCCCATTTTTTTTTTTTTTTTTTTTTTTGTTTGGGCTCAATTGGAAAGTTTATATAATTGCCTTTTACATTAAATACAGCACAATTAAATAAAAGAAGCATCTCTTTCAGAATCAGGTACATATGTCTCATTCAAAATTGAAGTTTAAAATCATCTGATTATTTAGTAGCCGGGTTTTACATGATAAAATTTGCCAAATAAAGCTATTACTTAGCTTTAATGCTACCATATCCAGGATTGCTCTTTGTGAATTAACTCTGTTACATTAAGTAGTATTAAAAAATGCAAAAAAAAACACTGATCTTTATTTATTGATATCTCTTCCAAGTATAACAATTTATAAAATAAAGATACAATGGCGGATTAAAAAAGGCGCAATTTAGTTGGCATATTTTCTATAAACATGAAAAGCTTTAAATGGCAGGTCGTTTTAATCAATCAAATAAACGTAATTGAGCGTCTTTTATGTTATGTTTCTTTAAATGATAATATGTCCAAGCCGCTTAGCTTTTATTTCTGTTATTTTTCTTGGCTCTAGCTACCTTTTTGATGGAGTCGTGGCAGTTTAAATCCACAGAACCCATTTTAAAAAAGTGTGTACTTAATTCCTACAATTTAACCAGAAAATCAACGAGAAAATAAAAATATGGATTTATTTACTACTGCTACAAATTTTATACAAATTTTGAAATTTACAGCCCATTTGGATTAATATTCATTGATTGTATGGACTTTTTCTTAGTTGCTTTATTTTTTAAATAGGGGAAAAAAAAAAAAAAAAAGATCTGCTTAAACCCTTCGAAAAACAATGGATATAATCAATAGAATCAAGATATGTTATTTATATTATCATTGTGCATTGAGTCCAACTTTACAAAGCTAATTTTGAACCATTATCTAATTTTATAGAAAAATTTCAAAGAACATCTTTTAAAATATTGCATACAAAATATTTGAAAAAAATGCGCATTTTATTTTCCTAATTTTACAGCAATTCAGGAAGGCTAATATAATTGCAGTTCTGTATAATATCAACACTGGAAGTAGCAACCATTACCCATAACAGCGAGAGCTCATTTGGGCTCATATTCGGCGAGAACAACTGGTAAGCTTACTAACCACAGTAGGCGTAAATAAGTAAAAAATAGCAGGTAACCAAATTGTTGTTGCTCAAACTTACTGAATGCACAATGACTCATGGAAGTTGATATCTGACATACGTGTAGTACCTACTCACACCAATGTTCATGTAGAGTGATAGCTTGCTCCGGTCAATATTCATAGAGATTGAATTTTTAATTTTTTTTAATATGAGCGCTCAGTAAGCTATATAGGCGCTCTTAGGTGATGACTTTCTCAATACACAGAAGGTTATGGAAGTCGTCCTTTTATGTCATTGTGTCCGAGATGTATACCTGCTCTCATGTAATGTTAAAGGTCATTTTGATTGAAATTCGGTGAGATAGGGCTTTTTTATCAGCTTTTTTTTTTATATATTTGTAAAAAGTAGGTTTCAGATAGGCTTCAAATGGTTTTCGAATTTTTTTGCCCAATATTAGGTCTAATTATGTCAAATCCTCAGCAAGCATGCATCTCTCCTCTACTGGCCATTGATATTTGTTCAAAAATAGAAGAATTAATTCTAGAATATAGGTGTGTTGGTTCATCATTTACCAAATTTATCTAAAATTGATTGGAATAAATTGTGCATCAAGATTGAAACGCTAATGTTCTGTATTCACAAGATTGATCCCTTTAAAAACTACTCTAAAGTTTTTGTTTTACCAAAAAATATCAATTTTTCGTTGAGATAATCAAAATAATAGTTCACATTACAGCTTGTAGTCTATCGCAACGGAGCCCCAAAATCGATTTGACAAATTGATCCAAAAATAGTTCAAAAAACAAAATTGTCTAATATCTCATGAGCTGTAGAATTAGACACAATAGCGTACTAAATAGTTCTCGTACAGCTTTAAATTTTGCATTTGATCAAAAAAAAACTGGACAAATATTTCACATTAAATTTTGCCCAAAATGTGTTTGAAATTTTAAAGGTTTTTTGAAGATACACACCACTTTTTATAAGTATGTTTCCAATTTATTTAACTGATACAACGTGCAATAAAATTATCTATCGATCTAAGTACTGGTAAGTTTTTTAACTACATTTTTCGTAGAGAAAACAGAATTTTTGTCCAAATTTTTTCAAATCCAAAATTTGAAACAAGGGGTATACTCGTCTTTTTTTGAGAGCCAAATCAAGAATATTCTGTTTTTACACATTTTTGAGAATATCTCTTCAAAAAATCAATATTTTAAAAAAGTCTAAAATGGATCTGGTAGAGCTCACTAATATCTATAGCAGGAATAAAAACCAACTGCTGATCAATTTAACAAATAGTTTGAAATGTACTACAAAAAATGTCAAAAAAGGAAAAAAAAAAAAAAAGGGCTCAAAATTTTTTTAAACTTAAACATTTTATAAAGAACATCAAAAAAAGTAAGTTTTATTATTTAAAGATGTTCGTATAGCTTAATTTTCTGTAGAGATATGAGAGTTCAAAGTTTTTAATTTTTAATAGTGAAATGTGTGTGAAAATCTGAAACATTAGCACTAAAAATTTTATACCAACTGCAAAAAATAGGATATTTTTAGATACTTGTTTTTGAATTATAAATGAACATCTCAGGTGCATTGATATATAGTTTTTTTTTTGGTGTTATTTAGTGAAAAAAAAAGTAGAAAAGGGTTGAAAAATGAGACCCAGTTTTTAAGAAAAATAAATGAACTTTACGTGATTTTTGAGACTCTTGTGGGACATAAAAAATAAAAAAAGCATGTAATATTAATACTAGGTATCTTTCGTTATGAGATAAGTTTGCTTTGCACGTTACACTTTTTTGGTACGTGCCATAATATTGCAAACTAATACAGTGTTTGTTATTGAAAATTTTATGCTCAAGCATTAAAAAAGAATATACATCAAAAATTTACTTTGATCAAACACCCGCCCCCTTTTTTTTAGTTTAACTTCCTTGCAATAAACATCAAACCCTTATGTACGCACTTTATTTAATCTTAGACAATTTCTTATTAGCAAAAGCCAACTTTGTCTGTGTCTTGTCTGCTTGAATATCAAGGCTTTCCAATACATCAATTTGATTTTCTAACTCATAATTGATTGCAACGCCTAGCTCCTTTTGACGACCAAGCATTTGACTAAACTGCTCAATATGCAAATCTTGATCCTTCATGACCTGTGATTGGTAATTTAACAGCTCTTGATTATCCAGACCTTTTGTAAATTCTGTTTCCTGTAATTTTTGCTGTTGTTGTTGTTTCAGCAATGCCGAACCAAAAGCTCTTCCGCCGCTAGCTTTAACACTGCTATGACCAGTTGTAGCAGCTCTTTTTACAGCAGACTGCTGATCAAATCCAATATCGCCATAATTGTTTGTATTTGTTTTTTTAATAACAGATGCAGATGCAGCAGTAGTTACAGGTTTTTTCTTTGCGGCTTTTGTTAAATCTTGTCGAGTAGCGTTGACCAACTGTACTAGAACATCTCTTTCTACCTTTAGGCCATTTAACTTGTCTTCTCTTCTTCTTGATTCACCATCAGCAACAAACTGTTCATTGTTATTGTGGAGACTAGATTCCAAAATGGAAAGACGTGCAGTTAGAGTCATCAAACCTTTTTTAGCTTTAACTTCACGCTGCATTGCATCCGAAACCTCTTGTTGACTTGTATGTGTATTTCGACTATTAATCAAAGATCTAATTTCTCTAGATAGTGTGAGTAAATTATCATATTCATCTAACCATGAACCAAACGTAACAATAGGCTCAGTAGCTTTTGTCGGTGATGTAGTTCTGGATGAAGATGAAGATGTAGTATTATTTTGAAGATCAGGTAATGCAAGAAAATCGTTCCAAATGTCTGTTTTACGCCACCGATCATCACGACAGCTTAATAAAGTTCTTAGATAATCTTCTAGCCCTTGACGGCGGTCTTCTACTTTATCAGATGAGTTAAAAGTAGGAGGAAATATACGTTTATGAGGTAGATGAGCTGGAAGTAGATTATCAGGAAATGTATGAGAAAGCTGCTCATGAAGCTTGGTAAAGTCCGAATATCTCTTCCAGATATGCCATTGGCGAACAGCAGCTTGAATATCGATCCGATAAGCAGTATAGGCTTTTGGATCGTTTCTTGTTTCTGTTTGTTTGATAAAGATGGATTGAATATTATTTGCCATTTTGCTCAAAAGATGAAGAAACGAAAAAAGGGGTAATATAATTTTTAATTTCATTTTAATAGTATTTTATCAAGTGTAATTACACAAAGGTACAGGTAAGGATGGGTACACAGACGTCATGTTACCTTTTTATTATTTATTTATTTGTATTTAACTAACACCCAACTATAAACTTTTTACGGATTACTTCACCTTCTTCTTCTTGTTCTTTACTAGGAAATAGTTTATAGGGGTTCATAATCTGGTTAGGATCAAATAAATTCTTAATTTTACGCATGGAATCGATCATAGTAACTGATTTTGAAAATGCAAGATAAGGTGCTTTCATTAAACCAACGCCATGTTCGCCGCTCATACTTCCATGGTATCTAGCTGTCCATTCATACACGAAACGATCAATCTTTTCAGTCAATTTTTGATCATCACGCATAGCTGGAATTGTCAAATGGAGATTACCATCACCCACATGGCCGTATCCATAAACTGCAAGAATATTATTAGGAATTAATCCTTCAGCTGTAGCCCAGGCACGAGTTTCTTCTACAAGCTTATATAGTAAAGGCAAAGGCAAAGAAATATCAAAATGAATAGAGGATGGACCAGTTTGAACAATTGCTCTAGGTAATTTAGTTCTCCAAGACCAGAACATTGCTCTATCTGCAGCAGTACGAGCAATAGCTCCATCTTTAATCAAGTTTTGTTCATGTAAAAGAACTAAAAAGTTGTCAGCTTTTTTATCTTCAAATCTAGCCTCTTTACCAGCAGTTTCAATGATAACATAAACATGATGGCTATCTTGAATTGGGAATGGAGTACCAGCAGGATCCTGGTAATTTTGTTGACGAACAACATTCACAGAATCATTATCAAATACCTCAAATGCAGATAATGTTTCAGGCAATTCTTTTTTGGCTAAAGCATAAGTTTGAACCACATCTTCAAATTTATCAAAACCTAATAAAAAGACATTGACTCCATGTCTGATGCGAGCAGTGGTAATAGAGATACCTGTAACAATACCCAAAGTACCCTCAGAGCCAATAAACAAATTCTTGAGATGATAACCTGTATTATCTTTTTTCAAAGTAGTCAAATTATCCAATATGGTGCCATCAGGTAAAACAACTTCTAAACCCATTACGCTTCCGTGTAGATTGCCAAAACGCATTTGGCGAATGCCACCTGCATTTGTAGCGATGTTACCACCAATTCGACATATATGGCGAGCAGGTAAATCTAATGGAATTTGATAACCTCTTTCTACCAAATAATTATCTAAATCTTGCAAGATGCAACCAGCTTCACAAATGAGATCGCCACGCAATGGATCAAAACTACGAATCTTGTTTAATCTATGTGTGCTCACAATGATTTCATCAAATACGGGAACGGATCCACCAGCCGCACTGGTATTACCAGACTGTGGTACAACGGCCAAATATCTTTGGTTACAGTGTTTGAGAATTTGAGATACTTGATATGTAGTTTCAGGTAACAAAATGACGGCAGGATTAGCGCGAAAGACATTATACCAATCAGTTGTATATTTCAAATAAAGGTCTTCTGGGCAAGTATCCTTTTCAAGTACTGATGTAGGAGGTAAGATACTTTTAAAGTAATTGATATCATCTATTGTAATCTAAAGTGTTTAGTTTAGTATTTTCTAATGTTTGTATGTATAATAATATATAGACTATTTTACTTTTCCAAATGTAGGGTTACGTTGAACTCTATCAAGCTTATCTGAAGTAAGTTCTGTTACTTTAAATCCTCCATGTGACATTTTTGCTTGATGAGATAAAGATGATGCTTTTAATAATAAATCTATAAGGGTTTTTATATTGAATACATATGCTATATCATCTTAAACATCAAGAGATAATTCATAAAGAGTCACTTCCGGTTATCTTGTCTTGACATCTAAGATCAAATTCAATCTTCTTTTCAAGAAAGAAAATCGAATGATTTTATAAAATTTCATAAAAAAAAAAAAAAAAAAAAAAAAGATATAAATGCTTGGGATTTTTCATATCTTTGTGTCTTTTTTCTTTCTTTTTGTGTAAAATGCATAAATATTTGTGCTACCTTCTAAATAGATTGATAAAATAACTCAATCATTAATATGGAAAAATCCAATCTTGAAAGTTGAGTAAACGCTTTTGTAAATTTTAAAATATGTGTTATAATCATGGTTATTTCAATTAAACTCTTTCAATTCAAGATGTTAAGACATTTTGATTATTCAAATGTACAAATCAACCCATGTAACTACCAATTATCATGATGTTACATGATTGGTGTTCATTTATTCAATCGTCACATAAACTAAATCAATTTAAAAAGCTATAAAAGGGGCTTCTAATCGCAAAACCAAATGAAAATTTTTATTTTTTCACTTCTTAATCCGCTTTTCTACACTTTTTTTTTTATTATTATATATTTTTTCATTTTTTTACATACAATAGTCAATTAAACAAAGACGAAATATATAGTAATTTAAAAATAAGAAGAATGTCTGGTTTTAATATTGCAACACCCTCAATGACTACACCTGCTATGCAGACACCTAGCATCCCAACTCCTCTTCATAATTCTACTCCATTCGCTTTACCAACTACTCCTGCTCCACTTGATGCTCCCACTCCTAGTAGAGATGCTAATCCTTATTCTGTAGCTGGTATCACCCCTACTTTACAGTAAGTTTAATTGATTCTGTTCAATCAATTGCATCCAATTTAATCAATGCTTTACAGAAATATTGTTGCCACTGTAAATTTGGATTGTCGTTTAGATCTCAAAACAATTGCTCTCCATGCTCGTAATGCAGAGTACAATCCAAAGGTAACATTTTGAAAATGAAATCTAAAAATTCATTATTTGAAAGATACAGAAATGAGAAAGAGATGTGAATAATTGGGGTTTGTTTACAAGGTAAAAAGTATTATGAAAATTACTCTATAGATCAAAAAAAAAAAAAAAAAAAAAAAAAAACCTTGCAACATTTTATTCTCTCCTCCTTTGTTTCTGTTTCTGAAATGTGATTTTTATTTTTCTATTTGGATCAAAAAAAAAGAGAATGAAATTAAATTCTTATTTGAATTGTTATTTCTTAATAGCGTTTCGCAGCTGTCATTATGCGTATTCGTGATCCAAAGACTACCGCATTGATTTTTGCTTCTGGTAAAATGGTAGTTACTGGTGCTAAATCAGAAGATGATTCTAAATTGGCTGCTCGTAAATATGCTCGTATCATTCAAAAGTTGGGTTTCCAAGCTAAATTTACCGATTTCAAAATCCAAAATATTGTTGGTTCTTGCGATGTCAAATTTCCTATTCGTCTTGAAGGTTTGGCCTACTCTCACGGTCATTTCAGTTCTGTAAGTTCATCTCTACGTGTTTACGTGTTTGATATTCACATCGCGTCTTTTTTTTACTATATTTAGTACGAACCTGAATTGTTTCCTGGTCTTATTTATCGTATGGTCAAGCCCAAAATTGTATTATTGATCTTTGTATCTGGTAAAATTGTTTTAACTGGTGCTAAAGTTCGTGAAGAAATCTATCAAGCCTTTCAAGCTATATATCCTGTACTTACTGAATTCCGTAAGCCATAAAATGTAAAAAAAAAAAAAAAAAAAAAAAAAACTTGAAAAATTTTCTATTTTCAAAAAAAAAACCCTTCCCTCCCTTTTTTAATCCTACACAAAAAAAATTTTAACGTATAAAAACATCCATCTTGCTTCTCCTCTATCCTCCTCCCCCCCCCCCCTTGACAACTTATTCTTTTCAGCATCATATTATTATTTGCTTGAAGCTCCCATATGCAGAAAAAATCTTGTTATTATGTACAAATTCTTATTACACCTTGTTAAATAAATAAATCATATTTTTTCGGAAGAAATTGCCTTTTTGAGTAGTCAGATCATGAAATCATTTATTGAAGTTTTAAGATGATTGTTAAGGGATTATCACCCTCAATCAATACTATACCGAGCACGCTATTGTCTTTTAATTTGACAACAGTTATGTATCTAGATTAGGTTCTTCAAGGTTGCTTGGATTATTGAGTTCAGGGTTGTTTAATTACATGAAATGCATTTGATAAATGAGTATAGTTCATTTTCAAAGTATCCTTCTCATATTCTCCTTAATGTCTATGATCAAACGTTATTAAACAAATTTCCATTCGACATATGGCATTTGACATTAATGTTTTAGATAAACAACTAATATAAGGGCTTGGACCCAAAGAAATGAAATTTACAACAGTAGAAATTGAATTGCTTTACCGTCTTAATTTCTTTATAAATGTAATTATTTGAATACAGCCAATTTCTCTTCACTGAACCATTCTCTTTGGAAAATAATGCTCATTTCTACTATTATTGGTAAATTCATTCGCTTCTCTAGATGAAATGTTTTAAAAAAAGATGAAAGGTACATAAGGAAATGTATGTTTCCGTGCCTATTTTTTTTTTTTTTTTTTGAAGAAAATGTATTAAGTATCTAATTTGCATCTTAAAATATTGTTTATTAACTACTAGACACACTATATTAGGACATTGGATATATTGTTTTTTATATGGAACAACCTGAAGCGAAGTTAGCGTTATTCGGCTTGTTATCTTTCAAATCCTTCCTCGTCATGGTTCCCCTTGTTTCAGTTTATTAGAACAAAATGTACTTTAAAAAAAGGGATACTTTATAAAAAAAAAAGGGGGATGTATTCATACAAATCAACTTTTATCATTTTGTAGACGAAAATATGGGAAATTTGAGAGAAGTTGGTCCTTTTGATTCACAAGATTTCAAAGATTGTTTAGATGGACAGTTAAATTGCTCAGTCTAAAGCTGTTGCTTTCGTGATTGACAGATTAGTAAAGAAGTGCTTCAATGCAATAGTTACTGCATCTTTTATAAGCCATGGTTAAAATACAATATAAAAGCTAGTTCTGGTGTGTTTAAAATTAAAAAAAAAAAAAAATGAAACAATAACGGTAGAAGTGCAATGCATTATCTGTTACGATACTTGGTACCAGACACAACAGAAATACAAATAACGAAATTAAAAGGTATACGAATGTATTTATTTTCTGAATCTCGTTGATTAATGAAAGCTTATAGCGAATTTGACAAATTTGCCTTGTTTTTGAATATAAACAATATTGTTGACCTTGAATTATAAAAAAGAGTTGATTAGAATTACAATATTGACTGTCAATTTATAATGCAGTATATTTAATAAACGTTGTACTGAATATTTTGCTTATAAACTATATGTAGACTCTGAACTGGGCTTTATTTGTTAATTTTGCGAGTAGACATTAATCTCCCTAAATATCAAAATATGACTAATAACCATAGCCTACTGTCCTAAAGAGTAGTTATTACTTGACGTCTTTAATTTGACACTTAAGAAAGTTCAAGTATTTAAAGAGTTTTTACAGTCAAACGGGTACGATGAAGCTCTAGAAAGCTAGTATTCAAACTGTATAGCTCAAACCGCTTTATGTAGCAGTATTTTATTTTTGTTTATTCATGGTACGAATTTGTCAAATATCTGCATTAAAATACAATTTCAAGTTTTCTGAAAAAATATCAAAAAATGGGTTTTAGGCACATAATAAGCACTGCAATTGCAAACATAGCGTTATTTTAGTCGTATTTTTTTCAATTATGTTAATAGTAAACTTTGTTTTTGACTGTAATTTTGAGATTGACGAGAACCGGGTTTTTAAACGAGGTATGATAAGGAATAATTCGATTTGAAATCATGATTTGAGTAAAATTACCATAGTAATTCAGTTAAACCGTGTGTATCCTTCGTATGGTATGTTTTAAGTGTTATAAATAATCAAAAACTAGCAAAATGAAGCATTGAGGTAATAATACTGCTAAATTGATGGAACTTGATGTGTATAGTGTATGTTGTCAGTTTTACATGATTTGATTTCATGGTTTTTTCAACGTTCTATATTTGGCAACCGCAAAATCTCAATTTGATTTGCATTCAATCTTAAAACTCAATATCCCTCTAGTTTAGGCAGCTTTATTGGTCGCTTCGAATTAAAATGTGCAGGATATTCTGCTCTATTAGATTTAAATGAAGGTTATGAAAATAGGATTATACTAATATGATATTGGATTACGTTTCAAACTATCTGCTGTCATAAATCAATAAAATGTAATTATTCCTCAATACCAAAAATCGGGATCCATAAAAGGTTTCAAATCTTTTTTGCGACCCGAGAACGAAAAATCTTTCTAGATCTTCTATTTTCTTATTCTTCTATTGCACAAGCTTTGTGGATCTATAAATTTACCAATGTAAAAAAAAAAATCTTTCAATATCTTTTTCTTATTGCTAGAAATAAATTAAACAAGATAAATAATTATCATGAATCATTCAGAGATGATATACGATAATAAAGAAGCTGCTCAAAGTGTTGAATCTAGCGACGAACAAGTTAATGCCGCCGATGCCTCTCCCCTCAAAAAAACATGGAGAGATCGTACTGCATTTTTGAAAAACCCCAAATTTTATAAAGTTTTGGTTTTAGGTCAATGTAAGTAACTCAACAATATTTGTACATGCAAATGTAAACATTCAGCTAAATTTATGCAAAGTACTTTCGTTATGTATCACGGGAACAAATGTTACAACTACAAAACTCGGTATGTCTTATAATTTTGCTGCTCCCACCACACAAACTTTTCTTGTATAGTAAGTGATTTAAAACAAAACGCTGTATTTTTCGCATGTAACTAAAACAACATCCAAAATAGTGCTTCTTTAGCTATTGTTTATAATAGCTATGCTATTTATAAGCGTGGTATTCGTGGTTGGTTACTCCAATTTTGGCGTAGAGGTATTTATTACTTCATTCTGGGTGCTATCGATGTTGAAGGCAATTACTTTGTTGTAAAGGCTTATCAATACACATCTCTTTTATCTGCCATGTTGTTGAATTGTTGGAGTACCCCTGTTTGTATGATCCTTTCCTTTTTTATTATGAAGGTTCGTTATCGTTGGTTGCAATATGTTGGTGTAATTATTGCTTTGGGTGGTATGGGTATGCTCATTGCCAGTGATGTGATGGAGGGTAAAGATTATGCTGCTGTTGATGCTGTCAAGGGAGATTTGTTCTGTCTTTTAGGTGCAACGTTGTATGGGTTTTCCAATGTCGGTGAAGAATTAATGGCTCGTAAGCACCCTCTTTATGAAGTTATTGGCATGTTTACATTCTTTGCCACTATCATTAACTTTGTTCAATTGATGATTTTGGAGCGAAATGAATTTAGTGCATTTGCCAGCAATCCTGAAGCTGTTGGTATGGTGATGGTCTACACTGTTTGTATGTTCATCTTGTATTCATTGGCTCCGGTCATGTTTCGTTTGGGCAGTGCTGTATTATATAACTTATCTTTGCTTACATGTAACTTTTATGGGTTGATTTTTGGTATTGGTCTGTTTGGTTATCATATTACAATTATGTATCCATTTGCATACGTTGTTATTATATTGGGTATTGCAATCTATCATATATTCCCTACTCCTGAACCCGCAATTGGATCTTTTGATAAAGAAACAGCCGAAAAGGAGCGTATTGAGTTGATGCAAGGGCGACAACAGCAAAATAATGATGATTTGGAGCAGCAACAGCAAGAACCAGAAGTAGCTGGTGGTTATAATGAAAATGCATTATCACCACCAGAAACAACGCCTGTTGTTATTACCAAGTAGTCGCTCAAGAAAAATCAGAAGCAACGGAGCAGCATGTCAATGTATACAACAGGAACGCATTTATAATTATCAACCACTCATTATTTAGATCTACAACGACACTCTTTGATTGCTCATTTTCTTTTCTTGGACGTTGACCAACGACGAGAACTTTTACTTTTTTCATATTTACTAACTTATTACCGGTGGGCACTTTACGTCTTTTGGCCCACCTGTAAATAAAAAAGACGTTCCTGATCTAAAACAACTTTGTTTGAAAGTTCTACTTGCTTGTGTGTGTGTGTGTGTGTGTGTGTGTGTGTGTGTGTGTGTGTGTGTGTGTGTGTGTGTGTGTGTGTGTGTGTGTGTGTGTGTGTGTGTGTGTGTGTGTGTGTGTGTGTGTGTGTGCATGTATAATGTATAGGTAAAATACACTCATCTAAGCCAAGTAGATTATGTATGCTTTTGAGATTGTCTTCAGGTATTTTTGATAATTCTTCAAATGTGATGATCAAAGATAAATCCTCATTTGATAACATCATCTATCTTTACACACTGAATTTCTTAATAACTTAGCTTTACAAATACGTTAGCATCAGTTTCAATTATACTTACATATATGAAGTATAATAATGAGCGATTCTTTAGTTTGTACAATCAACAAGCGTATGGCCTCTTTACTTCTTTCTCTATGGAAGTTTGCATGATCCTATTGTAAGCCAATTAAAATGTAACATGTTATAATATGCTAGTTTTCCTTTGGTATGGCAACAATGTACTAAAGTACAGTTGCATTTATTTCCATAGACTTTGAGAAAAAAAGATACAAAACATGTTGCACTTCAGCTTCGATTTCGGAAAAAAGAAAGACCTTTACTTAATAATTTCAGTAGTTGTCATGTTTCCATTGTCATATATGCTGGCTGGTTTTTTGATTAGTCACTAATCAACATTATCTCTAGCTTGAAATGGTCTGCAAGGCTACATACAACATACAATTACTTGATAAAACTAGGTGTTTGATCCCTACAATTTAACCAGCAAATTAACGAGCTGCTGTAATTATAGCACTAGATACTGTTACAGCCGTAATATATAATTTGAGAATTGCAGCCCATTTAGATCAATATTCATTGATTACAAGAACTTTTGTTGGTTGCTTTGTTTTTTTTTATTCAGGGGGAAAAGAGAATTTTTTAAAAAGGTGAGCCTAAATCCTTGATATCTAATGGAATCGAGATATGTTGTTTACATTATCATTTTGTACTAAGTGCAATTTCAAAATGTAGTTTTGAACCATTATTTGATTTTATAAAAAATTTCAAAGAATATCTGAAACACTGCATACAACGCATTTTAAAAAAGTGCATGATTTCATTTCCTTATTTTCACAGCAATTTGGAGAGGGTAACGTATCTGAAATTTTGTAGAACAGCACTAGACGCACCTACCAGTGCAACGGGAGCTTATTTGGATACGTATTCGACGGCTGCTGGTGAGTTTACTAACCGTAACAGGTATAAATAGGTAAATAGCAAGTAACCTACTTGTTGTTCTACTTTATCAAATGCACAATTGCTCATGGAAGTTGATGTTAGACATGCGTGCAATACTTACTAATACCAATGCCCATGTAGAGTGGTAGCCTCCCAAAATTAATATTCACAGAAATTGCATCTTTAATTGTTATTAATATAAGCACACAGCAAGCTACAGGTGCATTTAGGCGATGATGATGTTGCGTCCACAGATTATTATGGTTAATTATAATATAACGAACCTTTTGATTTGTAAATCCTTATAGATAGAAAGTAAGCTAATGATTTGTGATAGTATTTATAATCTCCCTTGTTATTCTATAATAATTTCTGAAAAGTAAGGTATTTGAGACATATCCACTTGTTGGGTTTATCTGTTTATTTGTATGAAATAAGCTCAACTTTAATGCGCTGTGTGGAATATGTACATATTTATCCACTATAGATCTCCATTATATATGATTCTCACTTAAAATGCCGTTGATATGAATAGACATTAAACTACTGAAGTTATATATGCTAATTCATATTAATATAAACTTTCTACCGAACTTTGATCCTAACAATTTATACTAAAGACCAATTAACCTAATGTGAATTTAATTATACCATTATCATCAAGGACCCACGAACTCTATAAATATATCGACTGGCTATTATCAAGGAATGTATCTACAAGGGATGTTACTGGCTACATATGGATCTAGGACAATTAACTAATCTCTCTGGTGAAAACTATATAAAGAGGACATTTATTTATCACAATAAGGCCTTAGCTAGAATTTGACTTGATAATAAAACCCTACACTTATCTAGTTGAATTCTTATTGTTTTTTATAATTCTTTCCGTGAATATCTAAGGATATTCCACACGCTGCGTTACTAATTTAATTAGTGGTTAATCTGGCATGAAATGTCAGAAAGATGTTTTTAACCACTCGAGTGCTGATTTAACAAATAAATTTTGCAATAAAACTACATATTAGAAGCTTGATAACCATAAAATAACAAAATAACTCAATTTGCAAGTATCACTCACAGAGTTCATGCCATTCGAAATATAAAAGTGTAGTAATTATAAACAAATACTTAAATTAAACACAATAACAAACGCATGCTAAAAATACAAAATACTTTTTTTAAACCAATACATGTCATGTGAATGACAGAACTCTTGCTCACAGTGCAATCATTTACACAAATGACATTATATATCAAGAAATATTTTATCCGATCCTATAAATATCAATGCAATAACAAATATATCGGCTTTAGTCAACTGTTCCCTTGTTTCATAATAGCTGCACCACCAATATAAATAAGGTTTCAAGCATACAGAACTGCCCCTTAAAATTGAGGTTACCAAATAGATATGACTGTAGTCAATAGTTCTCAAAAAGCGTCGGCCAATATTGTCACATTTGACATACAACAAACCGTTTATGGTCAATGCTCTGCATATTTTATTCATTAAAATGTTGTATCAATAACAATAAATCAGAACTAGACGATTATTTCATTAAAGTCTGATGGTACACAGGTTCTCTAAATCACTATAAATACCCCCATACTTTGTTAATATTTTAAATCTTCATAAATCTTTTGTAATAAAACTTTAGCTATTTATATTTTTATTTCTACCGCTTTTTATTTTATATATATATATATTTATTTTAGTAAACAATTTCGTCATTTACTGCAAACGGAATGTAGAATTTGTGTATAAATAGGACAAATTATGAACAACAACATTAAATAAAAATGATCTTCAGTTTTTGCGTGCGATTTAATTTAAACATATTTCTTCTATCAAATGATACGTTTTTTCTTGCGTTACTATTATTGTTATATCAAAAGGCACTATTTAAGAAAATACTCTGCTAAAAGATAATACATTTTATTAATTCATTAATACTTCATATTTATATATTTTCTAAATGGCTGAATCATTATTAATACTTCTAATTAAATGGTAAATGATGGGGTTATCTAATATAATGATTTGGGAACAAATCATAACGATGGAATCTATAGAGTTGGGGAATAGGTGATTGTATTATTCAAATAAGCTGTAGGATGGATTATGTTTCATGTTTCATTAATACCAAGTGTTATTGAGTTTGTTAAAGATAGTTATTAATCAGTATAGAAGCTAGATTATGACATTTAGTGTGGGATACTAAATGTCATCTCATGTTGGAGTCTAATAACTATTCTTAAGTTTTTGTATCTGGAATCTGGACAAACTTCTGATATATGTAGAATACATCCAATTCAATCTCCATTTCATCTGATAGCTAACTAGAATTACAACTGATTAAGTTAAATTAAATACAAAAAGTGAGGAAAATCTTAATTTAATATCAAACACATCCTTCACTCGAAAGAATACTCCTTGGTAGGAAGGAGTTGAGGATTCTAGCATAAATTAGCTTTAGGTTTCCCAAAACCAAGGGCTACATATTCAAAAGTACTAAAATTGTATATAAAAGGAGGATATTTCTTTTAGAAGAATGGTCTTCTAGTCTTAACTTGATAATAAAAACTGACTGTTATGTAGTCGACTTTCCTTGTTTTTTTTTAATTAGTTTTTTTTTCCTTAAATATCCATATTATCATTGTATATTCCACAATATATCACTATTTATTCTAGATCATGCGCAGTTCAAATGACTTTCTCAACACACAGTAGGTTATGAAGGTCGTCTTTTTATATAGTTATGTCTGAAATGTGTAACTGCTCTCACATAAAGTTAAAGACTATTTGGATTAAAATTCGGTGAATTAGAGCTTTTGTTGTCAATTTTTTACAGTTGTAAAAAGTAGGCTTCAGATAGGCTTCAAATAGTGTTCGAATTCTTTCGCCCGATATTGAGTCTAATTATTATGCTAATCTTGAACAAGAACACGCCTCTCCTCTACAGACCATTGGTACCTGTTCAAAAATAGAAGAGTTAATTCCAGGGTATAGGTGTGTAGGCTCATCATTTACCAATTTTATCTAAAATTAATTGAAAATCAATTGAAGAAAACAAACACTCAAATTGAGGAATTAATTTTCTATAGACACAAAATAGCTCCTGTTGGAAGCTACGCTTCTGTTTTTGTTTCATCAAAAAATATCTATTTTTCGTCGAGATAATCAAAATAATAGTTCACATTACAGCTTTAGACCTACACTAACCGAGTCCCAAAATGGATTTGACAAATTGATCCAAAAAGGATTCAAAGAACAAAATTATTTAACATTTTATGAACTGAAAATTAAGCTGAGCTAGCTTATTAAATGGATTTTGTACAGTTTTAAATTTTGTACCTACGTAAACAAAATTAGGACAAATGCTTCACATTAAATTTTACTTAAAATACGATTGAAATTTTAGAGGTCTTTTGAAAATACTTTCGAAATTTTATAAACATGTTTTAAGTTCAAATAATTGATGAAATGTGCAACAAAATCATCTATTAATCTAGCTATTGATAAGCTTTTTAGGTACATTTTTTGCAGAGAAACTAAGATGTTTGTCAATTTTTTTTTTTTCAAATTCAAAATTTTGAATGAGGGTATACTGGAGCAAAATTGAAGATATACTTTTTTTACAAATTTTTGAGGATATCTTTACGAAAAATCATTATTTTGAAAAAAAAAAATGAAACTGATAGAATTCAGTGAAGTCTATGATGTAGATAAAGATTAACTGCTATGAATTTAACAAAATATTTTGAAATTTAGCACAAAAGGGTCGAAAAAACGGTTTTTAAAAAAAGTATTTAAACTTTTTTTTTATACTTGAATATATTATAAAGTGCTCCAAAGTAAGTAAGTTTTGTTATTAGAAAGCGTTAGTATAGCTTAATTTTTCGTAGAGATATGGGGGCTCAAAATTTTTAATTTTTGGTAACAAAATACGTGTAAAGATCTGAAACATTAGCATTGAAAAAGTTATATCCACTGTAAAAGATAGGTTATTTTTGGATACGTGTTTTTAGATTAATGTTGAACATTTTAGAAACGTTGACAATAATTTTTCTTGGAGTTCTGAGTTTTTTTTTTAAAAAAAAAACTCAAATCAACTTCTAGAAAGTAAAGCTTTTTTCGGATTCCTTTTTTTTTTTTGCATGTTCGATGCTCTCTAATACAGTGTTGATATAAACATGGCATATTGACGAATAAGTTTTTGCCCAATATATGCTTTTTAACATTTCTCAACTATAGTCGATAAAAAAATCATTTAAAGTGCACAGTAAAATATATCAAATAGTTTATTTAATGTGGTACCTGATTTATTAGCCATCTTCAGTCTAGTGCATTATTGAGTGGTTTGGAGTTAGCAATAACATCAAATTAATATGTGCCCTGGTATTATAAATTTGAAACCATATGTATTCGCCAAGACACATTTCTGATGTATTTTTGATTTATATACCAAAGTCATTTTGAGACTGATCCGGTTGTGTATACATTGTTTGATATTTTATTATATTACCTCTCCACAAAAATGTGCTGATAAACAAGCATATAATTGGATATTGATTGATAAGCTCCTCAGTGATAACTAAGCTAGCACAGGCGCGCAAATAATAAAATTGTATGAAGCATCTTATCAAACAGTATGCATATATACAATTATAAAACAAACATTTGAAATGTCATACATGTGCCAGAATATATTGATTGACCAAGAATTGTACACGAATTTGGCATGCTTGGAAAAATAAGGGTAAACAATTAGATATATACTGATGTCTTTATAGATAGGGTCAAATGAGGTTTATTGATAACGACACCATGTACTAGATGCGTCCCCCAAGCAAACAACATTCCTTGTATTTGCAGAACTATTATTACAAAGGAAAAGGTACATATTCATCAAATTGAAGAAAGGCAACAAGAGTAAAAGGTGTAGATGCACATCGTAATTATAGTAAAATTAGCTGTTCAATTATAACTGTTTGCTATGGGACGGTGTAGTAAATTATATTTACTGTTGTTAAAAGTGTAAAAGGGAATAAGTGCCTTGAATTATTTATACAGTGCTGAAAATAATTTAGTTGCAACTTTAACGCTTCGTCATTGACCAAGTAATTAATTGTCTCAAATATACGTAAATATCTATTTAAGTTAATATTCTTTGTTTACAGTTTTACGACTACTGTGTAATATATACATGTGTTTATTCCATAAGAAAAGGGGCACTTTTTCTAGAATACAGCTTTATGTTAAAATTATTGATATTCTCCGATAATGATAATCAATGATACTATCATGCTAAATTGCTAAAAGTACAATCTAGAAACACAAAAATAATATGCTCCTTGACCGATATATTTAATGTGAAATTTTGTAACAGGAGAACGCTAAAGAAGGAGGAAGAAATACTCACGAAATTACACAGAATCATAAAATGTAATTCTTAAAATTTTTGATTTGAGAAAAATGGCTTTTTGTAAGATGTATAAATCTTTAGTAGAATATCATGATTTGGTTCATTGTTGATAAAGGTCAGCAATAAAATATAAAATGACGTAAAAGCTGTAATGTTATACACTAAAAAGGGGCTGTAAAGATATGTATTCAGTTCATGTATATGCTTTCGAGTGTGTAATGAAACATATCATGAATACAATACACAACTTATAAGTTGATTAGAACAATGTACTACCCAAAAATTTAATGGCGTAAATCTAGATTTAAATAAACATAAAAATCCAAAAAACTGCTAGCCATGATACTATACATTAAATAATAGATTTTAACAATAGACGTAAACAAAAAATTCAACAAGGGGTATTCTGTGTAAAAATAAAAAAAAAAAAAAAAAAAAAAAAAAAAAAAAAAAAAAAAAAGTCGAGCACCTTCATTCCTCTCTTGAGTCATATATATAAGGTATTTATGCCAAACATTTTTCTCATTTCTTTCTCTATCATATTCTTTTCTATTTGTTAATTGTTTCTTTTCCTTATACATAAATCATCCCCTTCCACTCGTTAAATCTTTCATTCATTCGTTCATCAAAATGTATATTCCTAAAAGAAATCGGTTTGAAATGTTTTTGAAGCGTAAAACAAGCACATCAAGCAATAAAAGCAATGAAAGATTAGAAAATAGTAATAATAGCAATTGGTCTGATATCTGTTCAGAGTTTATCAAGGAAGTTGTTTTACGAAGACGAGTAACATTACAAGATAACAACAACAACAACAACAACAACAGCAACAATAATAATAACAACAGAGAAAATCTAGATAACATTAATATACTCAATGACCCAAATCTTTGTCTGGACCAACTATCAGAATTTCAAAAAAGTTATATATCGTTTCCAGAATTCAGTGAATCTACTAATAGTAATGAATCTGATAATGAATCATGTAATACAAATAGTGTTACAAATGGTCATTATTGGGTTCTTTCATCTTCCTCTTCCTCTTCTTCCTCTTCATAAAATTATCTATATACAATATATCACAAAACAATAATAATAATAATAATAATAATAATAATAATAATAATAACAATAATAACAATAACAATAATATTAATATTAATAGTAAACCCTCCTGGTAAAAATGTAAAGTTTTGGATTTTATTTAATTTAAGGAAAGTGTTACATACAACGATTAACTACACATAAAAACCAAAAAAAAAGAAGTGCTTCAGTGTTTCTAATAAAATTACTTTCATTTTTCTTTTTCGATTTTTTATGGTAATGTTTCTTATTTTTTTTTTGTCAAGTTGGGGGTTTAGATTATTTGCATTTTTTTTTTTTTACAATTTTGAGATAACAGCAGCAGTGAATTCCTTGAGGGTGCTGGTACCACCAATATCAACAGTCTTGGCAGTGTTGCTACCAATAGTATCATAAACAGCAGAAGAAATTCTGTTGGCATGTTCATCCAAGTTCAAATGTCTCAACATCATGACGGAAGAAAGGAGCATAGCAGTGGGGTTAGCGCTGTTTTGGTTTTGGATATCAAGAGCAACATGGCGACAACCCTAATACATGTTAAATATTAGTAACCCATTAATTTTGTAAATACCAAATTTCCTAAATACTTACAGGTTCGAACATGGCAAATTCACGGCCAATGTTACAACCGGGGATCAAACCAGGACCACCAATTAAACCAGCACCCTTTACAAAAAAGAAAGCATTAGTGAGATTGATAACAAGAAGAATTATATTAAAATACTTACAACATTGGAAACAATGTTACCGTACAAGTTGGGCATGACCATAACATCGAATTGTTGAGGGCGGGAGACAAGTTGCATAGCAGTGTTATCAACAATCATGTCATTGACTTCAATATCGTGGTGAGCATACTCCTTGGCGACATCACGACAAGTACGCAAGAAAAGACCATCAGCCAATTTCCTATTCAACATTTTCATTAAGATTCAAAACACAAACAATAAATAAATAAATAAACTTACATAATGTTGGCCTTGTGAATAATGGTAACCTTCTTACGGTTGTTCTTGACAGCGAAATCGAAAGCGAAACGAGCAATACGTTCAGTCTTTACGCGAGTAATAATCTTGAGAGATTCAACAACACCAGGAACGGACTATATATAAAAAATGCGGGGTAAATACATTACCGTTACAAATCCCGATTGATTTTTAACAAACCTGATGTTCTAAACCAGAGTATTCACCCTCAGTGTTTTCACGAATAATAGCAATATCAACATCACTTAAACGAGATTGAACACCAGGAACATTCTTACAGAGAGAAAGAGAGGCATACATATCAAGATCCTTACGCATAGTAACATTGAAAGACTTGTGACCAAGCTTGGAGGTAGGAGTGAAAAGAGTACCCTTGATACCAACCTTGTTACGGCGAAGAGAATCGATAGATTCTTGGTAAAGCTTATCATCTTCAGAAGTCAAACCAGAAACGTCGTATTGCTCAAATTCAACGGGGACGTTAGCGGCCTTGAAGACATCCTTGACAGACATGGCAATTTCTTGACCAATACCATCACCAGGAATCATGGTGACAGTGTACTTTCCTCCATACTTCTTGGGGAAAATCTAAAGAAATTGAATAAATTTCGACATTCTTAAAAAAAAAAAAAAAAAAATAGGCAAGTGTAACTTACAGACTTTTGCTCAACGGGAGCAGGGGTAGGGATAGTAGTGCTAGTTTGAGAAGCAAATGAACGAGTAGCAACCTAGAGTATTTATGTTAATATAATAGACATAAGCACTATCAAATAAATCTAACCTGCTTGACGTTGTTGAAAGCAGCGGGTCTAGCAATAGCCTTAAGAAGCATTTTTGTTTATATGTATAAAAAAAAAGTGGAGAGGGGAAAGAAGAAAAGATAATATTTAACTGGACGGGTAAAGACTGGAATTATAAAATAATTTTTTTTCTTTAATACCCCGGGGTAACCATGTTTTCTTCTATTGTACATGGACGACTGGAGAAACGATCTAACATATGAGAGGATATCCCTAATATTTTTCCCGAAATGGGATAATGCTTAATAAATTTACGTCAGACATTTTTATCTGTATACATTTTATTTAATTGAACACAACAGATTGACATAGGAAGAAGGATAAAAGTGAGCACAAGGTAATCATAGATTCACAACTGTTATTTTCAGTGGCAAAAAAAAAAAAAAAAAAAAAGATACAAGCATTTGCCTAAACGTCATATGCTTGTATCCGAATACCATCATTACTTTAAAGATAACATGGTATAATTCCTCTTGATTATTTAACCGAACTGTCAAAAGGCAATAAATATAACTATTTTATAATTTTATGTTTGCTAATGCTTTTTTTAATTGTCATCTATAGATGTTCTATTCTTTGAGTTCCATTGAATATTACAGTATTTGACATAAACTGCAATATAAATTCAAATGCATAATGTATGATTTTAAATGATTTTTCAATTGTTTTTTTTTTTTTTTTTTTTTTTTTTTTGCTCGAAAAAAGCATTAAAAATTTGGTGTGTATCTCCCTCATTTTTACTTAATCAGAATACTTTTTATTGCGCTAGTTTGTTATCGAGAAAGAGCATTCCAATAAATTAAAGGATTATTTTCGATTGCTATCTAAGCAACCCCTCCCCCAATTCGAATTAAAGGACAATGATATTATATACATATTACAAAGCTAGTACCACAAGATACTCAAGAATTTAATGCATTTTGAAACAGCTATCCCATCAATGAAAAAGAGATATGTGCATTTTTAGCCAAATCCATCAAAATTTATTTTTACAATTTTACATCAATTTTGACTGAAAGTCTGGAAGTTAATACTGCAAGATAAGATGTAAAAACTGTATTGAAGAACACCTAAAATTTATACAGATACTTCAATTATATAAGTTTAAACTATATAGTTATGCTTATTTGTTCATTTAAAGAATAATTTTTTAAAAAGAGCTCCAAGCCTCTGTAATCCAAGTGACTAAACGTTGCGCTTTATTATAGAAGTCTCCAAAAATAAAATATGAAAACTTGAGCAAATGTAAATGGAATAACAATAAAGGGTAATTAATATAGAGAAATGTATAAAATAAAACAGGATGAATGAAAAGAAGTATATAAAAGAACAGGTTAATGCAGTGTATGGCATGTCGGAATTAATACAGAAATTATTATTGAGGTTGTCAATTGCATTGATAGCAAAGATACAGGCATGTTTAATGAAAGGAACAGAGGTTATCATACGAAGAGAAGTGGGAACAATAATATTTAGATGACTGAAACAAGGTAGGATCAAATATAGTTTTCTTAAATTAATCAAACAAAAAGCTTGATGAAGAAGCACTAATGTTACTGGAGCATTCAATAAAAGAAGTGGGCCCAGTAGCAGCAGAAAGTTTTTCAGTAGCATTAATGAAATTCGTTCTCAAAATAATTAAGCAAACTAGAATAAGCATCATCAAATTTATAGACGTGGTTAACCAAGATAATAAAAACAGCATACAATAACTTGTGGAAGTTTCCGTATAAGACCATTATCTCAAAGATGTATACCCATTATCATGTAAGGTTGGAAATCACTATGTTCAAAATTTATTGAAATAGGGTTTACAAACAGTAATAGTAGCAATAGCAGCAGAGAAATTAAATGGAACAGCTGGATCATAATTTCTAGTGATAAAAGAGTAATCACCACCAACGTTTTCAATTGATTTATTAGCAATGATAAAATTCTCTTTTTAAATTTTATCAACAAGTACCATCGTGTCCCCAAGTAAAAAGGTCATATTCGATTTTATTAACTACAGTAAAATCTTCAGTAAAGGCTTTACAGGTGCGACTTTAGCATTAGTAGTCATAGGAGCAAAATTTGCAGCAATAGCAGCAGTAAAAATAATAAAAACATCGCTGACTTCTTAATTGCCAATAGGAATAACAGGTTTATCAGATTTAATTTTTTAACAGGAATTCTGAAAAAAATTTCTTCAATTTTATTCATAAGAGATTTATCATAAAGGTTTTCAGCTTTTTAGTTAGAGATATTCAATGGAAATCATCAGCAATAGTTGCAATGGAACTATCAATAGGCTTGTCAGCAATCAAAAAGTCGTCTTCATTGTCATTTGTGACGAGATAATCAATAATTACAACAGTATAAGAATCACAATTGATCAAGAAGGCAGGAACAGTAGCATTAGCAGTAGAATTGTCTTTAAAAATAGCAGGTTTACCAAATTTAATCTTGATAGGATTGGCCAAACTATAGCCATTATCAACGTTTTCAAATATGTTCCCTATAACTTAAAGTGCTCTTCTTTATTATTCATTAAGCGATTACCATCACTAGTACCAGCATAAGAGTTGTAATAATGATGCTTCTTAATTTTAGATTGCTGAAAATTAGTGTTCAAATCTCTGTAAACAGCCTTGAGAGGAGAACGTTGCTTTAATAATCTGTTACTCATTTTGATATAGAAAACCTAATATATGAAGCATGTTTACGAAAAGCATAAAAGAGAATTGGCTGAAAATTGAAAATAAATCAATTTATATGGCCTTTTTTTTTTTTTTTTTTTTTTTTTTGTTTTTTACTGTTATTACCATTCAAGTAATTCTATAGTTTTAGTGATAAAATAGCATGAAAATTGAATGGAATGAAGTCTATCTAAACAATCATACTTTTCACGCCTACATTTGGATTTTAAAACTACTAAATAAACAAATTTCATAAAACATCTTCAGTTTAACGTAACCCAACATATCCAAATACAATAACTTGAAGAGCATTGCTTCAGTTTCCTATCAAACTGAAGCTGTACGCTTTCTAGTTCTTAATATTGTATTAACATAATATAAACCCAAAACAATGCCGTTTTATTAGGATCATAACAATCTCCTTTTTTTACATGGACCTGAGAGTTATTTGTTAATAAATTTTATTTATAGAAAGAATAGTAATAAAGACTAATAGCATTTATCTTGGAGAACGTAAGCTTTATTACTGGAAGAACTAATGGTAAAAGAAAAAACCAAGAAGATCTTCTAGATCTTGGTTTAAAAGGCTATTTATAACAATTCATCATGTATGTGCAGTATAATATATCTTTACAACGGCCAAATATTGCTGCTTTAGTGGAAAAATAAATAGCCCATGCATGCTTAATGCTTATATGTCAGTCTAAATCTCTCTTCAGCAAATGTATATGGCTAAATGTTTCTCAATCTGCCCATATTTTTTTATTAAAACTTTAAGAGGTATGCAGCAAATATATATCTAACGATTTAAAACAAGAATAAAAAAAAAAAAAAAATGTAAAAAAAGTATCCAAGAATTTGATCAAGTTTGGTATCTTTATAAATTAAAAATAATTTTTAACATTAAGTATATGTAGCTGCAATTTACAATATGTGAGAACTCACTAAGCAAAAAGTGCTAAAAAAGTAGGCATTGAGAGTTATAAGTAAATAACGATTATTTCCAATACAATAAAATAAAGAAGACTACAAGTGATTATATCACGGAGAACGTAGAGTCTTTATTATTAAGTTAAAAAGGAAGCCAGGAGCCATCAGGT